>PVLA01018312.1:0-14863 GCA_004027455.1 Hydrochoerus hydrochaeris | reverse complement strand
TTCTAGTTCAAGGAAGAAGGACCACAAACTGCAGCCCACCATGACAACTTCCTGCCTTAGTTACACTCGGTTCCATATACCAAAACAAAAATACCCAGGAGCAATAGTTTTGACTCAGTGCCAAGACCCTGGATTCCATCCACACTACTACAAAGAAGAAGCAAAAAGAAAAAGTACAAAGTCTGTTCTGAGACTCCAAACTCTGTGGTAAGCTCCTATAAAATACAAAATGTCATTTCAATATCCTCAAAATATAATGTCTTAGCGTATTCATTCCCAACCCAGAATTGCAGAAGGCTGAATTACTTGAATAAGGCTAAAAATCAAGACACAGAATTACCAACATTAAATCTTATATCTCTGGGTTCAAATCCAGGGCATGCAGTGGAAGAATTTAAGGTCCAGTGAGTTCCAGCAGCCCCACCCAGATGGTCTTGATGTTTGCAGTCACCATGACTTCTGTTGTGGAATAGGTCTACTCATTGCATGTGATTTTTCTAGGAATACATTCTCCAAGTCTGGCCTCTTTAGATTTCTGGAGTCTCTATTGCATCTTCACCAGTTTCATGCATCAATATCTAGAGGCTTTCAGCAGGTGCTTTAATTCCATCACATATTGCCTGTTCTTCAAGGCATTGCTTTAAAATTCAGAGTGAATCCTGCATGATTGCAAATTTCTGAATTCTGCATGCCTGGGTGGGTATCATGTAGATGATGCTAAGTTCTTATGTCAGAGTGAGCAATAGTTGGGACCCGTGGAATAATGTGTACCATGGCTTCTGAATGTATGGATGCCTGCACTCAGTAAAACACTTCTCTCAATGACCCAGAATAAGCAGGGATCCCAGGCATCTTCCTAAAGTAAAGTCATTCACAGGAGTTTATTCTTTTCCACACATAAGCCTGTGGTGGGCAAGTTCCTGAGATTCCCCTTTCCTTTGTGTCAATGTGAGTACTGTAAGTGGTTTCTTTTTGACAGTGCTAATCTGTTCTTTGATCCCCAAAGTACACACGCTTCTTTGCTGACTAAACTTTAATATGTTTATAACTTCCATGTCTGTTTTTTGCTCTTCATTCTGTATATAAACATGGTTCCAAAAACCAATGTTACATCCATAATGTATTTATGACAACATTTTCCTCCTCTAATAGATTAATTCCTGTATTATCCTTAAACTCAGCTTCTCAAAGAATTTTACACATGAAGAAAATGGAGAGAACTGCAGTCCCATAATTTAATACAAAACCCACTAACTCTATTCCCATAAGACAATATGATCCCATCTTGCACCTGGCAGCCTCACATCCCATGCTACTGCTCACTAATAATCTGGTAGGTAACAAATTCCTACTTTGCAGGCAAATAAGAATTTCCTGTTATCCAGACTCCAAAGTCACAGTAGAAAAGTTTCAAAATTAAGCCATCCTGAATGTCAATTTATAAATATAGGGTATCTTATTCTTGGCAAATTTTCCCTTTTTTACACTTTTTCTTTTCTTTCTCAATTTTAGATCATTTTAAAGATGACATCGTGCAGTTTAAAAATATAATGATTATGTATACACAAAATTTAATTCTGAACTTCCCAAGTTGACATAATGCATTAACTATTAGGGCAGGTAAGTTATATATGAAAAAATGTGGTATAAACATGAAACACACACCTTGAGGAGATAGATACACTCCATCAGACTAGGTCCAGTAATTTGGATAACTGGCAAATGCATAATAAAAACTCAAAACTCTGGCTGGTTCAATATTTTTCCCTTACCTCATAGGGAGGATGGGGTCATCACTTCTGACATTTTATCATTTGCTTTTTCCTTCATCAAGATGTCTCATTCACACATGAACTTAATTAGATGCATAGAGCCTCCAACAAGGTCACTGCTTTAGGAAGGTCATTGCTGGAAATGCAAACTTCCACCTGTTTCCTTTTGATGAAATCAAGCATATGTTCAACTTTAAGCATGAGTTTCCCTCAGCAGAATAAGATAATAAGAACTAGCATACACTGCTCCAAAAATTGAGCCCTCAGCAGCACATTGCCTAAATTATTTCTTTTAGTAACCACTAAACAAAAAAACTTGAAGTGCTCATTATTTCCACACATTACCATTTTTATGACTTTCATTTCTCATTTTAAATGATAAATTAAAAAAAAAACCTCAGCAACATTCAACTTTGGCCGTTCATAGTTATGGATTTGCACAGGTCTCCATTAATGCTTATCTTTAATAAGGAGTGAATTATTTCATATAAAACTCAATTCAGTCCAGGATTTTAGACAGTTGATGCTTTTTAACAACCTCTTGTGCAAAGTCATTTTCTTCTGCCTGTGGAAAAGGCTATCACTATATAGAGTGTGCTGTGCTCACCTCCACAATCTCCTATCAGTGGTGTGCAAGACAAAGGCATCACATTCCTTTGGTTCCTATAACTTTGTTTTATTTTCAGAATGCTTTTCAGTAATTCACTCATAGAATCCAACTGAAAATGCTGAAGTTGACCTTGGAAATAGAAGCTTGTTTCTATTCTTTATTAATATGGGTGTGAACCTTTCAATGTATTAAGCCTCTCTTTTGAAGCATGCAGTAACTTATTTATAATTTGATATGCCTGAGCTCTGTATACTGCTTTAAGAAATTTCTAAATATGTGTGCTCAGTAGAAGTAAAAGCACTTAAGATGAGTATAAATGTGGATGATTATCATATTATAAATTCATTTCAAGCAAAAGGACCTCATAACATCAAAGTTAAGTGATCACTGTTTCAGTTAAAACTTTCCTTTTGAAATTAATTATAGTTTTGTAACTGAATTTGACTTCCTGGGAATTTCCCAGAATCCAACAGTTCAGAAATTAGTATTTGTTTTAGTTTTGTTTGTCTACATTGCAGCCATCTGGGAGCAATATCATCTGCAGCCTGGCCCTGCTGGGTTCCCCCATGTACTTCTTCTTGGCTTTTCTGTCCTTCCTGTATGTCTGCTTCTTTTCTATCATCACACCAAAGATGATTGCTGACTCATTCTATGAAAGGAACACTATCTCCATTGCTGGTTGCATAATGCAGCTCTTTTCTGGAAATGTCTATGCTTGGGTGGAGATAATTGTTCTCTCAATCATGGCCTATGACTGCTATGGGGCCATTTGCAAGCCCTTAAACTACTCTTCCATCATGAACAGTGGCTCTGTCATGTTTTAGTGGGGTTACCCTGAACAGGGGCTTCCTGCATTCTGTCTTTGTACTTTCCATCTCCGTTTTGAAGTCGCAATGTCACTATTTCCTGTGTGATCTTTACTCACTTCCCAAGCTTGCCTGCACTGACACTCACATCTTTGGCCTTTTGTTCGTTGCCAACAGTGGGTATACCTGCATTATAATCTTCTTGTTGCTTGTCTCCTATGGTGTCATCTTATTCTCTCTGAGGAAGCACAGTTCTGAAGGGTGGAGGAAGGCTCTGTCCACCTGTGGATGCCACATTGCTGTTGTGGTTCTATTCTTTGTTCCCCGCATATTTGTACACACATGACCTCCGTCTGCCTTCTTCTTTGAGAAAATGGTAGCACTTTTTAATACATGGTGCCCCCTTGGTTTAATCCATTAATTTATACATTTAGGAGACAATATGATGTGAAAATATCATTAAGAAAACATGAGAGAGATTGATGTTGTCTCATGAAAAAGCCATGTTATGCTCATTAAAAAAACTGGGAGTAAAAAAATCAATAATTACTTAGAAAATACTTCATTGAATGCTCTTTTAGGAAGCTAACATATTTTTATTTAGAAAACATGGGGATAGTAGACAATCCTCAGTTATTTTTGAGACCAGATTTTCACTCTAACTAGGTAGCATATTAAAATTATATGTAAATATAATAGAACACTATTTTAAATTCTTAATCCTTATTTAAAAATGGAGAGGATTTTCCCTATCAGAATTCTTGCATTTATATAATACTTTGAAAATTCTTGTAAAACAAGATTAGAAATTAAAGACAGAAATATATTCCAACATTTCCAAGTGAAACCTTGTATTTATGACTTTGAGCACATTGACTCTGATGCAAATCACCAGAATATAAGACAAGGAGTAGAGGAGCACTCACAGAGTATAAAACTTAGGTCTTCTGGTATTAGTAAGGCAAGTCTATAAATATCCTGTACTGAGTCTGAATCACTTTCTGAATTAAATGACACTCAAAACAATATGGGATAGTCCTTCCTATGAGTGATTTTCTCTTGCACCAGGTAACTCCTCCATGTCAGTCTTCTACAGAAGTGGAAGGATTATTAGATTATATGACAGATGAGTAATTAGGATCTTCTATCTGAGTCCCACCAAAGGGAAAATTCCCTTTTGGAGTCCCCATCCCAAAGTTGGCAATATGGTGATACTATTTCCCTTCTCCCTTAGACAAGAATTGAGGAAAACCAGAGAGTTTAAAATAGATTCATAAGATGACTGCATATATTTACTTGGTAATTTTAATTTTCTTGAACCTGTGTACCTGTGATAAGTTTGGTCTAGTTTTTCCCTCAAATCCTCATGTGAACATGAGTCTTTTTCAGAGGTGGATGAATCTAAAACATGTGATGTTGGCATTAAGGTTATACACTAATTAAATCAGTTAATTGATTGCTTTGGCATAGTTCTGGTTAAGATTAAGGATGTGAGTGACATACCTGCCCTAGGGTGTGTAGCCTGCATACAGTGCAAGAATCAGAAAACCTCATCTCACCTTCCCTTGTTTCTTTTGCTATTTTCCATTATCATTGACTCTTTTTCATCGGCCATCTGCCACTCTTCCTTGGAGTTAGCTGATTATGAACTAAAACTTGTGCAATCTAAGAGTTAAATAAACCTTTTCTCCTTTAACTTGTGGGTATAGAGTATTTTGTATCATTAATGATAAAAGTAAGAACTTAGTACCACAGAAGAGAGTATTGTTGATGTGACTACCTGTTGTTGTCAGGGGTTGTGTGGAGAACAATTAGAATCAAGACCCAGAATTTATACTATTATGTTATGATGGTCACTGAGAGTTAACACAAGAAATTACAGGAAATCTGTCCACAACACTGGGATTGCAAATGACAAAGTAACAAGCACAGGCTGTGATAGCCAACATGAGATGTGCCACATCTGCAAAGACACCCAAAATTTACACTTGAATGGCATACAAATGGCATACAAATTGCATGGAATCCTGTTTTTCTCAGTTAGGAAATCCTCCATTATCTTGGGAGGGAGAGCAGAATAGCAGACATCACAGGAAGATAGATTATCCAGGACAGAATACATGGCTGTGTGAAGTCTGGGATCCATTTAGATGAGCAGGATCATCCCTAGACTGGCAACAATAGTGACACAATAAATGAGAAGGAAGAACAAAGAGCCCCCATTGCACATCTTTTCTACTGCAAAGCCCTGAGAAAACCATTTCAGCACATGCAGTGTGGTTCTGTCTCTGATCTGGAGCTTCCTGAATGTGAAAAATTTAAGTTAAACTAGAAGGCTTTCCTATGCAGATGCATTCATGGTTACTTGCTCATCCTTTCCCTTTTATCTGTAATCAAAACCAAGCAGTACAGAAATGGTTGAAATGTACATCGTGTATGCCTGGTGTGCTGGCACATGCCTGTACACTCATCACTCAGGAAGCACAGACAGGAGGATCACTGTGAGTTCAATGTCAGCCTGAACTATATAACAAGACCTTGTGTCAGAAAGGCAAAAATCAGTAAATATATAAATGTGTACTGCCTATGCTGGAAACCAGAAAGTTTAAAATAGATTCATGACTGTATACATTTACTTGGTAATTTTAATTTCCTTACAAATTAATGATATCACAATGATATGTGTTATGATTATGTTCTTCTCTAAAGATGGTTCTGCAAGTACTTTAAATCTGTACAGCCAGGTATTATGATGCAGCCTTATCTCATTACTCTTGGAGGCTGAGGCAGAAGGATAAAAAATTCAAGCCCAATCTTTCCAATTTAGTTAATTAGTGAGACTGACTCAAAATTAAAAAAAAAAGAAAAGAAAAGAACTGCACATGGCACCTCAGTAGAAAGAATGTGAATTTCCACTATCTTGGAGGGAAAGGAAAATAAAGAAGATGATGATGACAATGATAGCAATGATGAAAAATCAGGAGAAAGAGGAGGAGAAGGAAGTGAGGAAAAAAGAGAAGAGAAGGAAAGAAAACAGAAGAGAAAACTATGAGAATTTAGGGAAGTTTTTATCTCTTACAGATGAAGAAACTAATGTCATCAAAGTCAGGACAATAGTTCTCACAATCATTACTCCAGAGAATTCATGTTTTCTGGCAAGATTGCTGCAGTTTTCAATTTTATAAAAATATTGTCTTACCCCATATTATAAATCTTTGTTAATGGAGAAGTCCATATAATGAATATATCACATTCTCTTTCCATTAACATCTAAAATCATGCAGCAGATGGAGCTAAAGCAGAGCTATTCTCAACTGTCACAGTCTCACACTTGCCTGTCAAACATAGGCCCTGCCAGGTTCAGCAGGTAGCCCCACACCTTAAATGTGCTGGGAAGATGACTGTCCAGGGTTCATGACCTTGTATTGAGCAGGTGAATGCTTCCTACAGATGCAGGTGGAAAGGGCCCCATGAACCTTAAGCCTGAACATCTTACATCAAACTCATCATTCTCCCCTTTTAAGGCTTCTGTTGATCAAGTTTTATTCTGTATTTTACATCTAACTGCCAAGATATTTAAGAAAACTTTTGCAACTGACTAGATGAGTCCCTCTTACCTACTAAAATCCACATGATCTATTCACAGCAGATCAGAAGAGCAACACATGATTAAAATATCCCAGCCTCTCCAACTCATGACTTCCATAAATCTGTTTCTTAACTGTGCTCCTCATTGTAATTTCCCAGGGTAGGCTATATTGGGATTTTTTTGTTCCCAATTTCTGTTGAATGTCACTGACATCTGCTGATCTTTAGTTAAAAAGTCAGTAGTCTTTAAGAGGAACTGTGGACTCCAAGTGCTTTTGTATTTTACAAACCAGTTATGCATCACATAAGCACCATGAATGTCCCCCTCTGATCTGTGCACACATAACAAAGGTGAAACTGAAAGTAGAAGAATTAAGAAAAGGTGCAAAATAATACAAGGACCAGTTTGCAATTCTCAAAATCTTGGTATAAATTTATCTAAATACCTGTCACCATAGGCAGTTCTTACAATGATTTTATTTCAGGTGGGACAATATTTTAAAAGCATATAAAATACAATAGGACATTGAAAATGATGCTGTGTCACTTCTGTAATCATGTTATCCTTTACTGTTTTCCTGTCGTCTATGAATAGCTATTAAAATGCTAACAGTATAGTAATTGAAATGATGTATGTTTGCATTAAGTATCATAGTATCATTTGGTTTTAAAATAAACTTTATTGCATAAAAGAGTTGAAAGAATTTAAAAATGTACAAGAAAACTCAGGAAAATACCAGGAAATGTCATCATGAGATACAGCACCCCTGACCTCTGCACTGGAAGCATCTCTCTTTGAAAATGGAGTAACATGGTCTCCTGGCTACACTAGGTTGAAACCATATATGTATCTGGTCCCCAGGTATTGAACCTTGGCATCTCAGGAATAAGTGACAGATATCATGATACAATTTAAACTCTGGTGCATCTTATAAGTAGGGTGTTTGTGATGGAAGTATATAACTTTGTAGAACATTTTATTTATCTTACTTAACAAAGGCCATTATTTGTGTCACATTAGCAGGACTAAATGACTCTAATGAAGTAACACTTATTATTTCTACTTCACCTGTCCCTGGATGAGCATATTTGTTTAATGGCACAAAGTACAAACTAAAACAGATAAACACAGACACACAAGCACAGACACCTCTCATAAAAACATTTTTAAGGACAGCCACAAAAATAGCACTCACAGCACACATTAGAAATTACTAGGCTCTGCTATCTGTAATGTAAGTTTGATGTCACAATGAAAGAGAGAAGGGGGGTTAAGAGCATTGACTGTAGACTTTTGTGTGCTCAGGAAAAGTTGGGCAAGGCTGCTCTGGGGTCCTGAGCTAAAGCTGTGCCCATCTCTCCTGATTCTCTTCTCACATTGTCTCACAAAACTTCTGACAATCAATTTCATGTACATTTGACCCTGTCTCACCATCAGCTTTTTGGAACATCTGAATGTGAACAAACATAGAGCTCTAAGACAGAATCAGGGGTATCAGGAAGACATGGAAAACACAACAACCTAGGGGACAGGTGACAGTAGCTTGGAACGGATTGGGGACAATACAGGTGGACACAAATCAAATTTTGCCTGTCAAAGATAGAATTTGAAGAAAAATGTACAAATCCACAGAAAGAAAGAATTTAGGTACTTAGCAGTTAAATGCAAAGGCCTCATGTTCAATCCTCAATACCATGATAAAAAGAAAGGTTATGGACTGGATGCTAGGCTGTGTGCTAAAAAGAGAAGACGTGGCCATCCATGGTGCCTCCATGGTTTTATGGCTAAGCAACTGAAAATGTGGAGTCTCCTTCACCTGAGATGCTAAAGCATGTGAGGAGAAGGTTTTCTAGGAGTGACACTAAAGGCTTCATTCGGGATCTAGAAGGCTGGAAATACTGTTAGATATGCAAAAGCAAATGTCACAGAGACTATTCATTTCATGAGTCCAGATTTCACAATAGGCTATTGGCAGAAGACACAAGTTTCAGAATTGCTGTGTAGCTCATATTTGATGCCACAGAACTGAAGACGATCACTAAGAGGTAAGAGAAAGATCATCAAAGGGGAAAATCTAGGATCCAAGTTCTAGCACATTCTAGATTTGGCAGGTGAGGAGAATTCATCAAGTGACAAGGAAGGTCAGACAAATGCAGACTTACCATAAGTGCCTAATGAAGTTCACATTTTAACAGAGTGTGGCCCCTTTTGAGAGTAAATACTGTTTGCCTCAAAGTCTGTTTTTTGACTATTTTATTTGATTTTTGAGATAGGGTCTTGATAGGTAGTTCAGGGTCTTGAACCCACTATGGATCCCAGGCTGCCTTCAAACTCAGGGCGATCCTCCTACCTCAGTCTCTGGAGTACTGGGATTGCATGTACACACCACCATGCCTGGCTCTTATGTGATTTCACAGTTGTGTCATGAGATTTTCCTTAGTAGATGCTCTCCCATCTTTCTCTATGCTTTTACTCTATTTTATTTCTGTTATTTTAGTTTCTCTTCTTCCCAGACCCTCCCGTCACAGCTCCCTGGGGTTCCTGGAACAGCAGCAGTCTGCAACTTTAATGGCACTCCACCATTCCCCACCCACTGGAGGAGGCTTCACTAGGTACCTAATGATATCATAGTTCCACTGGGCCAATGGAAGGAGAAGGCTGAGGCCACACCCTGCTGTGTTGAGTTTAGTTCTGCCCTGGTTTCACCTCTTGGAGGCAGGCTGTGGAGCTGAGTGGAGTGTGTTAGAGAGTTACCCTGTGATGGAAGGGACTGTCATAAAGTGGTCCTACCCATTTCCTCCTCCCAGTCATGGGATATCTGGAGACCAGAAGGTAAAAATTGGCTGCAGCCAGAAAAAAGGTAAAGCAAACAGAACCCCAGCCCCTGGACCCAGATCAGGCCCCCAGCTAGCAGCTCCTTGCCAGAGTCTGTACACATTGGAAGCAAGTGGGGAGTGTTCCTCGACAACCTAGTGCCCCTTCAAGTCCTGTTAGAGCCCTCTCCTCACAGCCCAAATGGATGTGTCTACATCCAGGGGGTCTCTCCTATAGGCCACATATGGGACTTGTCACCCATCCCCACACACCTGACCTACCTAAGCCCTACATCAGAGGACCTCCTTCCCTTGCCCTGGCTGAGCACAGAGGAGGGTGGGAGCACAGAGAGATTCTGGGACAGAGAGGGAGGAGTAGAGTGTGCTTAAGGCCCTTTCCATTGGACACTCTCATCACTAACCCACATCTGGTCCTTAATCTTCCCACTTTGCCCCCTAAACCAGCTTTACCCCTTTCTGGTTTCTCTGGTGAAGACACAGATTTCTCCCTAGAAGGGCATGTGAACACGGAATGGGTGCACAGAGGTTTTGGCCACTGGGCTCCTTAACTTAGACACTGATTAACATAAAAACTTCATCAGGGACCTCAAAAGGTTAACAGTCTGTCTGGGTGACACAGTACATCAGATTAATGCTTTTTCTCAGGAGTTGACTCTACACTGAGACTCAGAATGTTTTCTAATTTTCCCCTTTACCTTTGACTCTCGTGTGTGTGTGTGTGTGTGTGTGTGCTCGTGTGTGACTGATGATTAGAGCCACAGCCTTTAAAAGCAGAGGAAGCTCTCTTTTACTGAGCTGCACCCCAGCCAGTTACTGTCTCTTTTCCCCTAGGACTTCTAGGGATTAAGCACAGGGCTCCATGCTCCGCCTTTTTTATTTTTTATAGTTTCTATTTGAGGAGGTATTTTACTACTTTTTTCCCCTCAGGCTTCCCTCATTCTTATCCTGCTATGGCAACACCATCAGTGTTTGGGGTTACAGGCCTATACCACAGTGACAATTTTCTCTTTCTCTTTTCTTTCATTGCTTTCTTCCTGATATTCAGCCATGTTACCTGTTTGTTGAGTGAGTGACTGATCATCACAGTGTTTTGTAGGGCTGTTGGCAACATTAAGCAGATGATGTACATAAGAGTGTTCTGTAGAGAGTATGCAAGAGTGTGTGAGCACAATGGCTTATTATTTTTGTGAATATCATTGCTCTTCTCTCCAGTTAAGAGAGTTTCAAAAATGCAAGAAACTTGATTGCTTTCTGGTGGACAAAAGAGTAAATTTTTAAAGAGTAAGAATAAAACCAAAGCCAGCAAGTGGTGAATGTCACCCATATAAAGCTGTGTGTCATGGCTGTCCAGGCAGCTGAGGATGGGACTGCAATGGCAGTAGAGGGTCAGAGTGCAGATGGGAACAATTTCAGGTGCTAAGAATTCTGCATTTGGGGTCTGGGCCTGTTATAGCTTAGTGGGAGAGTTTCAAAGAGAGCACTGCGGCTTGGACCAGCGGAGGGAAAATGGGACAGATCCTAGGGAGCTAGCAATTTCTGAGGGTGCCAGGCCCTCCTTCCATCTACTGTCCCCTGTGCCTTGGGCAGGTGCATAAGTTAAAGGAATGGGAGAGGACGTTTGAGAAGCCTCCTGTCCAGATAAGCAAACTGCACAAAGACATGGGTGAGTGGGGACACAGGTGACCTGGGAAGGTAGTGTGCCCAGGCTGTGGCTGAGGCTTACACTGTCCCAGGGAGCAGGATGGACTCAAGGAACAGTGTTAAAGAGAGAGCCATCTGTGCTAGGAGCTGGCAATTTAGTCTTATCTCTGAGCCTTAGTGTCCCCATTTGCAGAGAGGGGTGTTGTGCCCCCTGCGGATCCCCATGCAGCATCCATACAGGAAAGTGGCTTCAGTAGTGGCCATGATGTGGATGTGAAGAATCAGTCATGAGGAAGCCTGGAGTGGGGGCTGAGCACTGAGGAGCATGTTCAGGGTCCAGAGACCTGGACTCTTACCACTGCCACTTTTCTCACCTGTGTCCCAGCCCTGCAGCTCTGAGCAGGGCCATGCCTGGAACATCAGCAGAAACTTTGGGAGCTGCGTAAGGTGAAGGAGGAGCTGGAGAAGTTCTTGGGCCAGCTAAAGGAAGAAAAAATGTCCCTACAGAACAAAATGAGGGTGCAGGAGGAGTGCCTTTTGCAGTTTGAGATGAGGGCTGAGCTGTTGGCTGCGCAGGCTGAGCAGCAGGGGAACATTCTGCATCACATGGAGGAACAGCAGAGGACCATCGATGGCTTAGTGGTGCAGAACTGCAGTCTCAAGAAGCAGCTGCTGGGATGCAGGACAGCTTTCAGCAGCTGGTATGTGTCCACTGCTCACTGGGCTCCTCACCACGAGGACCTTCTGAGCTTAACAGCACACTAACCTCTGGCTCCTTCCTCTATCACATTAGGTCACTGTCCCCCTCAATTGTGAAAGTGTCCTATGAATCACAACTCTGCTGGAGCATCTCCTGCAGACAGAGGATTATTCTCCATCCCGCCCTGGGCTCTAGACACCCAAGTGGGACCTCATGTCTTCATGTGCTGTTGGCACTGATTTCCATTCTCTTTAGAGAGAAGAGAACACCAATAATGGTGATCACCCTGAGCTCAGAGAATCTCAGACACGAGGAGCTGACTCAGAAGCTGGACCAGCTGCAGGAGAAGATCTTGGAGCTCAAGGCAGTGGTAGGTGACTCCTGCCCCATGGGACTGGGCTAAGACAGAGGTGACACCCATGGGGATGGGAGGGTTCTGGGGCCAGAACTGATCTCCCACAGCTGGGTGACAAGTGACTCCAGTGTCCTGCAGTGTCTGGCAGAGCAGTTGTGTGAGTGTCTCTTGCTTTTGACTTCTTTCTGTTAGAGGTGTGCGGCTCTGGTGTCTTCACAGGTCCTGATGTAATTTCCCTGCCAGATGCCTGAGTCCTCCTACTCCTAGGAGGAGTCAAGTAGAAAGGGAGGCTGCTTGGTTTCACACTGGTCTGGGTCTCAGCTGCACCAGTCACAGTTTCAGTGCTTCCCATCACTCAGCCTCAGTTTCTATCACTTCAGATAGATGTTAGCATTTTCTTCATAGAGTTGGTTGGTTCAATGAGACAACATGTGTAAATTGGAGGCTAGAAGAGAGCTCTTAACACATGTAGTGTGGCTCCATCTGATTCTCCACAGCTGTCGTGTGAAGTCCAAGTTCAAGAGACTGGGATCAGGAGGCCAGTGGTTCAGAGTGGCCCTCAGTGAATTTCTGAACTCAGGCTGCTGAGGCCCCAGGGTAGGCCTGCCCTCACTTCTGGGTCTTCTGCAGGTGGTGCTGAAGAGCCAGGAGGACCAAGTACTGCAGCAGCAGAGATACCAGAGCCTGGTCATCCAGTGCCAGTGGGATGAGGCCTATTTACAGCTGGCCTCTGAAATACAGGCTCTGCAAAGGCAGCTTCTGCACTTCTCTAAACAAGTGATGAAGGTACATCTGAAAGATCTAAAACAAAAAAAGGCTCTGGAAAGCTTCTAACAAGACCTGCAGAAGACCCAGGTGATGGAACTGTTGAGGCAGGGCCCCTGCCTGGGAGGGCCTGGCTGCCTCTGTTGTCTCACTTTCCATCCTTACCTACAGGAGGTCCTGGAAACTTCCAGGCTGCAGAAGCAGCGGTCAGCCTGGCCCGGAGTCATGACACTGCCCCGGGGAGGTGAGTGGAGTTGTCATTGCTGCATGGGCTGAGGAACATTCTGAGAAAGAGAGTTTAGGAGGTACAGAGGGCAGAGGGCTGCTCATTGTCTCCCAGAGGGTGGTGGCCCAGGGTACCAGGCAGGGTAGGTGGAGGGAAGCCTGGCCTGCTCTGCCTCCCTCTCTCATGACTGCTCCCAATATGAAATGAAGGGGATGTGGAGGAAGGCAACATGGAGAGCCCTCAGCCCAACTGCACCACTCCCGAGGATGTGAGCAGCTCAGAGGCTGTGGTGAGCTGGGCTCTGCTTTGATCCTTCCCTGGGTCTCCTTACCTGCCTGTCCCACTGAAGTCCCTTTGGATACCCCATTACTTTGTATTCCCTACACTCTCATATCCTTGGACCTTGTCTGCAACCAGTGGTCACACCCCACCCCCTAGGAGCAACAGATGCCAATGACAGAAGGGAGGCTGCTTTGTACTCCATGCATCCCGTCATCTGGAGAGCTCCCCCCTCAGAATCACACCCTGCCGCCACAGGTGGCATTTGTCAACAAAGGTTCTACCACTGTGCAGAAACAGTAGATTCAGCCACCCAGCCACCTGAAGGTGCAGAGGTGGCCATTCTCGAGCCTGGCCTATGTGGTGCTCCTGACCCGGCTCAAAGCTGAAGAGGAGGCTTCAACACTGAGGAGTAGTGGTGACCATGTGGCCATGGTGCAGCTGCAGGTGAGGCTGTTCCACCAGGCTGGGAAGGGTGGGCAGGTCAGGCAGCCACAGAAGCTTGACTCTGGTGCTCTGCCTCTTTTTTTGTACAGGTGTGGTAGGAGAATGTAGTGATCAAGGAGAGAGTGGAGCTGAGCTATCATGGCATGCTTCTCTGTGGTGATTCTAGCACTGCTGGTGAGCTGGGCCAGGGCCCCTGCAGCAGAGGCTTTAAGGTGTGGAGTTTGGGGAGGCCTGCAAGTAACCTCTGCCTACTGTTCTCCTTTGCACAGCAGAGCACACTGCCATCTGCCCCAAACACTGCACAATACTAACAAAGAGGCACTGTGATGAGGACAACACACAGGAGGAGGAGGAGGACAAACAAGTGGATGAGGAGGAGCAGAAGAAGCAGGAAGAGGAGGAGGAGGATGAGGTGGAGCATGAAGAAGTGGAGGAAGAGAAGGAGGAGCAGGAGAAGCAGGAGGAGGAGAAGGATGAATGAGTGGAGGAAGACAAATGAGTGGAGGATAAGGATCAGTGGAATCAGGAGGAGGATGAACAAGTGGAACAGGAGGAGAAGGAAGAGGGAGAGGAAAAGGGGGAGGAGGAGCTGGAAGGAGAGGAGGAAGTGGAAATGGAGGAGGAGGAGCAGGATATGGAAGAGAAGGAGAAGAAGGAAGAGGAAAAGGAAAAGGAAGAGGAGGAGGAGAAAAAGGAGCAGGATGAGGAGGAGCAGGAGGAGGAGGAGCTGTTTCCAGAGAAGGGAGAGGAGCAGGTAGGTCTGGATGTCCCCTTAGTCTGGGTCAGTGTGGACTCTGAGCCCCTCTCCTTGTGGGTAAAGCTACCTGTGCTGAAGGAGG
>PVLA01018311.1:0-14880 GCA_004027455.1 Hydrochoerus hydrochaeris | reverse complement strand
ATGTCTGGGTGTAGATCTGTTTTGGTTGTAGGTGGCTGGAGTTCTGTATGCCTCACATAACCAAATGTCATTTTCTTTTCCCATGCTTGGAGAGTTTTTCCTTAATTATTTCCATGAATAGCCTTTGTAATTCACCTGTATGTATTCCTGCTTCTTCGTTCACATTCCTTATTCTTAAATTGTAGATTCTCTTGTCATCCTCTAGCCTTTGTATTGTTACTGCCTGTTTCCTTGTTATTTTTAAGAGATCTTTCCTTTCATGATCACACATTGCAAACTTGTCTTCAAGTTTTGATAGTCTATCCTTAGTTTCTTTTAAGGCGTTTTGCCAGCTTTCAATGGAGTTTTTAATTTCCTGGTAGTCTCTTTGAATCTGCTTCATGTATTCTGTATTTTCTTTATATTCTTTATCGAATGCTTCTCTCCTTTTTTTGTGTTCTTCCTTCTTCCATCTGTATCTTCCTGAGAGATGCTTCCGGAGAGCATTTCTTTTATTACTCTACTCATATCCTGCTTTACCTGATTTAATATTTCAGTTTTGAGCTCGTCTACAAGGTCCTGAAGATAGCTCTTAATGTCCATTGAAGCCATGCCTGATGTGTGTTTGCCACCCTCAGTCTCCCTTGTTTTTCCTTCTCCGGATCAGTGCTCTCAGAGTTCTGGGCTGGGGACCTCATCCTGCCTGTCTCTCCTGTCATGGCCCTGGCTTCCTCCACACAGGTTACAGTGCAGGTCCCAGCTCCCTTCCCCGTTGGCCATGTTTCCTCTGAAGCACGCTGACAAGGGACCTCCGCCCTCTCCTGCCTGCTCTTGTCACTGAGGTGTAAGCAGGCTGTGTATGCCTACCCCTCCCCACCGGGCCAGCCAAACTTCAGGTGCCTTCACCCGGTTAGTGCTTGCTATGTGCAGGGAATCGATTTGGGACGTCTCATTGGGTCCCGGCCAGGGGCACGGCCCGGTCCAAGCAAATTGCATGAATCTGCTCTGGGGTGGGAGCAACCAACTGAAGTTATTGTCACTCCCAGTTCAGGCTCCTCCTGCCTGATTCCAGCATGTTGCCCATTTGGTCGTGCCCTTCCTGTATGTGTGGGGGTCTCATTCCCAGCACTGATCGTGGATTAATGAAGGTCCCTTCACTGGCTCCGCTCTCCGCTCTCCTTTGGGCTCACCAACCCCCTGACTTCAGTGCTGGTGTGCTTCCTGTGAGTGGCGGCAGGAACGAGTTTGGGTGCCTCTGCCTGCTGGTGTGGATTCAAGCTGGTGCAAACTTGGTGGGTCATCATGAAAACACTGTGTCCTGTAGTTTTTAGCTGTTTCAGTTGTAGTCCCAAAGTATTTGATGAGTCCCAAAGTATTTTTTATGTTTTAATTTCTTCCTGTGTCAAGAGGATCCATCTCCCTCTGTCTGGGTCTCTCCAGGGTGTTTTATTCTGGCAAATGAGTTGTTTGTCCCGCGAGGCTTTGTATTTTGTTGCTCACTGATGGGCCATCTTGTCTTCTCGCTCTGCAATTTTTTTAAGATGCAGTCTTGCTGTGTTGCTCAGGCTGTCCCCAACCTGCTTCATCCTCCTAAATAGCTCGGATTACAGGCATACCTTACCATTTGTGGCTATAGTGTATTCTAAGGAACTATTTAAATGTTTAATAAAAAATTTTTTTGTGTGTAGTGCCATATATAGTTACAGTTTTGTACTATATATTTAAATGTAATTAATTTTTTATGCATTTAAACTTAATTATTAAAGATAATTTAAGTAGAAAAATCAAGTGTTTTAAATGGATTTTCCTATATTTTCTTTTACAGTCTTGTACTAGAATAGCACAACCATGTTTCGGAATAGCCTCAAGATGCTTCTTACTGGTGGGAAATCAAGTCGCAAAAATAGGTCAAGTGGTAAGTGACTACACTATATTTATCCTATGTGATATTTGAGAGACTAAAATTAATGCTATCACTATTTTATAATTTTTGGATAGAAGAAAGTTTATACTCCTATGGGCCATCATACTCTATTAAAAGTAGGAGCACTTGAATACTTATCAGGAGCAATCAGGTAAAAGAAAAGTTTATGAAGGAAAAATGTTATTTCTAATATATGAGGTTAATATTTCTCTGCATCTGTTTATTAAAACCTTTCTAGACTTAAATTTATTTTTTAAATTAACAAATGAAATTATTTTAGTCCTAGGTACTTTTTGGGGAGGGAACCTAAAAATAGGGAGAGTTTGGTAGATTTATACAGAAAGTAAAATATAAATTGAATTTTTACAAGTATCAAAATAAAGTTTATGAAAAATTTGTTCTTGTTTGTTTTGTTTTTAAAGAACAAAAGGGTAAGTCAGGCTTTTAAGGTAAACGAGGCACAACTTTTGGAGGAGAATGTTGAAGAGAAGTGTAGTAGAATTTTGTTGTTGTTGATGGGTGGTGAATATATTTTACTCTATAATCTTTTCAACTTTCCAATTTCCCTGCAGTTTATAAGGTTTTTTCCCCCTTTGATCTTTTTGAGACAGGGTCTTGCTACGCAGTTCAGGCTGGCCTTGGCCTCACTTTGTAGTCCAGGCTGGTCTCAGACTTGCAGTTATCCTCCTGCTTCAGCCTTTCTGCTGCTGCTGGGATTTCAGGAGTGAGCCACCATGTTCGGCTACAAGTTTACATTAATAGTATATTCATTATTGAATTCAAAATTACTTCAGAATATTTTTTATAATTTCCATTGTGATTTCCTCTTGACCCCAGGTATTAAAAAGTTTCCTTACTACTTCTAAATAGTTGATAATTTCCTGGGGTGATTATGATGATGGTTGTTTTCCTTAAATTCTAGGGATTTAACATAAGTCCTTCACACTAGGCTACATCTCTAGCTCTTTCTTTTAGTTTTTATTTTGAGACCTGGTCTCACTGAGCTGTTAATTTTCCCAGACTGGGCTGGAACTTATAGCCCTGCTGCCCCAGACTTCCAGAGTGCTAGGATTACAGGTGTTTGTCACCATGTCCTGCTTGATTATTCTTACTGTAAGGAAAAAGTCCTCAACATCCACTAAAGGAGGATTCATTTTTCTTCTGCTAACCTCAGCATCAATCAAATAAATGGGTCCCCCCCCACAATAACTCATTTCAGTTTTTTTCAGGATCCTAAGGGGATATTTTGTAGTTTGATCCATTGTAACACCATTGTAACTCTGCCTGGAGTTAGCATAGACCCCACAGCTTGCAGCCTCAGTCCCACAAGCTGGGAGACCAATTTCAAGTGTCAGTTGCAAGTGGTGGATTCCTAGGCATTCGACAGCTTCTGCTTGATATAGCTACAAATTGAAGGTTTCTGTGACCCTAAGGTTTGATTATTTTAGCTTGCAGAACTCAGTAAAAATAGTTTGTTTACAAGGTTACTGTTTATTATAAAAGAACACATTTCAGGAGCACTACATGGAAGAGATAGAACAAGGTGTGGGGCACAGGCACTGAGCTTCCATTCCCTTTTTGGGTATGCCACCCTCCCAACATTGCTGTGTGTCCACCAACCCAAAAGTCTTATCTTTTCTGTTTTTTTGGTTTTTTTTGGTAGTCTTATTTGTGTAGATTTGATTGATTAAATGCAGTCCCCAGAGTTCAGAGGGTAAGTCTGAAAGTTTTGAATGTCTAATAATGTGATTACTTTCCCTGGCTCCAGCCCTCATCTTAAGGCTAAGGGCTTCCTGTGTGTGTGTTTTTTTTTATGTTAAAAAATAAACCAATAAAAACAATGATACAAACTTTCAACATAAGGGCAGGGGTCTAGCTCAGTGGCACAGCGCCTGCCAAGCAAGTTCACTTCCTGGTACAAAACAACCAACCAACCAACCATAAGATTATAGGAGAGTAGCAATGGTTAGTAATTGTGTATTGTTATTTTCAAAGTAGTTGCTCCTATTACAAACTATAGGCATTAAAAAATCGATGAAACAGTAGTCACTCACCTTTCTTTTCAATGAACTAATACCAATTAATAGTATAATTATCTTAACTGTTTCATGTATATATCTCTATATATCTGTACATCTATGTATCTCTATATGTCTATATTATTTTCCTTTTCCCTTCTTTTCTTCTTGCTTCCTAAGAGCCTCTGTTTATCTTGTCATTTCATTTAGCATACAAAAACAAAAACACCAAATCCACTTAACATTTCTGAAATTCTAAAGGTTTGAGAGTCGGTGTAACCAGAGACTAGGCTTCAATCAGTGCATAATGCTTACTATGTTACACTTATTATTATTAAATTCTAGTTTAATTGTGTTATTGTCTGAGAATCTGTTCTAAATTATTTTATGCTTTTTGATGTTTATTGAGATTGGTGAATGTTCTTGGTGTGCCTGAAAATAATGTGACTTGTTAATGATAGTTCTCAAATATTTTGTATCACTTTTTCTTGTAGGGTGGGGACAGTACTGGGTGTTGAACCTGAGGCCTTCAAACTATGTTACATCCCCAGCTTTTTTTTTTTTTTTTTAACTTTTTATTTTCAGACAGGGCCTTACAAAGGCATTAAGTTGCTCAGACTATGCTCCAAATTTATGAGCCTTTTCACTCGGCCTCCCAGAATGCTGGGATTAGAGGCATGCACTACTATGCTGGCTTCATGTCACTTATTTGTTTAAATTTACTTGTAAGAAATGTGTGATAAAATAATCACATTCTGATTATAGATGGGTTTGTTTATTCACTTCCTGACAGTTTTTGTTTTATGTATTTGTAAGTTATCTTATTAGATATATTCAAATTTAGGATTGTTATATCGTCTTGGTGAATTGACTTTTTAAATATTAAGACATGTCTTTTAATTTCTTTTGTTTGAAAATTGACTTTGTATAATATTATATAGCTACTACAGTTTTCTTTTGATTAATACTTTCAAGAAATGATTTGTTTCATTATTTTACTTTCAATATTTCTTTATGGTTTTGCTGTTAATAGATATTTTTTCCTTTTTTTATTCTGACAGATTTGTTCTTTTAAAGATGACTTAAGATCTACATTAGTTCAGATAGTGATGTATATGCTAGGT
Organism: Hydrochoerus hydrochaeris; assembly: GCA_004027455.1. NCBI lineage: Eukaryota > Metazoa > Chordata > Mammalia > Rodentia > Hydrochaeridae > Hydrochoerus > Hydrochoerus hydrochaeris. Next base: position 9,835 of record PVLA01018311.1, on the reverse strand, counting down.
GTTTTCCACTTATGCTGCCTTTTCTATGCTTGTTTCTCCCAATTTATTGCTGTTTTGGATTGATAAAAAAAATTTACTGCATATTTTCCCTGTAATGATGGAAATAATGTACTCTTCTGTAATTTTTAAATGGTCACCCTGAAGATGAAAACATTAGTTCTTAGTTACCAAAATTTGGTATTCATTGGTATTTTGACTTTCTTGGACAATAAGAGGGCCTTAGATTCTTTTAACCTATTTATATGTTAAATTCCACAATATAATATTATTGTTGCTTTATGTAGCTGGTTATTTAGATTTTGCACATAATTGATTTTCATTCTTCTCTGAATCTCTCACTTTCTAGATGAAATTATCTTGGTTTAGGTCTAAAGAACACCCTTTAGAATCTCCTTTGGTGAGGAATCTTCTTATGGTAAACTCACTTTGCTCGTTTTCTCAAAGTGTCTTTATTTGCCACCATTTTTTAAGGTTCTTTTTCCTGGGTATAAATTTAGATTGGCAGTTCTCTTTGAGCACTTTTAAAATATTTTTCTATTTTCTTTTGACATGTTGTTTCTGAGGAGAAATTTGCCATAATTATTGTTTTTTCTTTGGACTGTTGGTAGTAGCAGGCAGGAGGAGGGCTTAACTGCTTCCTTTTTTATTTTTTTAAAACTTGATTTTCAGCATTCGCCTATGGTGTACTTTAGATATATGATTTTCTTTCTGTTATTTTGTTTGATTTTGATAAACTTCTTTAATTGGTATGTTCTTTCTCTTGTCTGTGGAAAGTCTTAACCATTATCTCCAAGTATTTTTCTTATCTCTTTTCATCTTTTGGGGGGATTTAGTTTGTATATTAATTAGATTTGGTTTTATCCTCTTACCTTCAGAATGTTTCCTTTTCCTCTTCCTTCGCTTTTTCTTTTTGCTGCTACTCCTTCCTTTCTCCTTTTGCCTTTGGTTAATATGTGTTCACCTATCTTCCAGTTTGTTGATATTTTCTTCTGCTGTGTTCAATCAGCTTAGCCTAGCCAATGAAGTCTTAATTTTAAGCAATGATTGTTAGCTGTAGAATATCTATTTTGTCTTTAAAACATACTCCATTTTTCCATTTCTCTGTTAACATTATATATATATAAATTTTTTTTTTTTGGTACCAGGGATTGAACTCAGTATATTTCCTTATTTTTCCTATCGTTACTTCATTTCTTTTAAAAATATTTAATTAATTAATTTATTTAGGTAATGGGGATTGAATGAGGGCCTGTACACTGAGCTACATCCTCAGTCCTTTTTTTTATTTTTTTGAGATAGTTTATTTTTATTTTATTTATGTTTAATTGTTTTAAGCTGCTAATTTTCTCAGTCTGGACTTGAACTTGGAATTCTGAAGCTTCAACTTCATGTCTAGCTCATTTTTTATTTCTTAACTTGTTCATGATACTTAATAATAGTATAATGGTTTATGGTTCTGCCAGTTCCCATATCCAAATTATTTGTGCTTCTTTTCTTACTTTACCACTTGATTATGAATCACATTTCCCTTCTTCACATGTGCCAACATTATTCTGTTATTTCCCAGACCTTATGTTTAAAAGAAGTATAGAGATTGGAGTAAATAGTATTTTTCCCTAAAGAGGGAAAGCATGTTTTTATATGAGGCAGCTGTAATAAAGAAAGAGATGATTTGAAAACTGGCCAAATTGATTAACTTCTACACTAAGGTCTGTTCTTTGTGTGTGTCAGGTGTCTCCTTTCAGAAGCAGTAACTAAATACTATCTAATTATGAAACTCTTACTCAGTTTTACAGCCAGACTTCTAGGATCACAGATTATTGTCCCTTTGAATTTACCAACAGTCTTGTGGGGAGAAATACCTTTGAATTTGGGATTCTTCCACCCTCTGTACCAGGGGTTGGTGCTATGGCCTTTGGGTTAAATCTGTCCTACCACCTATTTTTGTAAAACAGCCAAATTCCTTCATTTATATATTGTTGATATCGCATCTGCTTTCATGCTATATGAACAAAGTTTTGTAGCTACTGCAAATATTAAAATATTTAGTCTGGCCTATTACAGGAAAAATTATTGGCCCTTGCTCATCTAGCCAGTTCATATAATAAATACACATTTTGCTGATTTTTTTTTTTTTTTTTTAGCTCAATAGACTCTTTTGTCAGTATAGGAATATAGGGGACTTTTGGGAAGATGGTGGAACAGTAAGCAGCAGAGTAAACAGTGTCTCTGAGAGAAACAGTCCAGATGCTGGAATATAGCATCGTGGGGAAGACAAGAAAGAAAGAAGTGGGACCCTGGGACCTCAGAAGAACCTAAAGTGAGAATTGAAGCCCACAAAGAGAGTTAAAAAAAAAAACAATTTGAAGAAGAAGGTGGTAGCAGGCGGCATCTTTACTTGGAACTGGACCCGCTGTGTGAGAGGAGCTGTTGGAATCTGGGGATGCACAGTCATAGTGACTGTGGTGGCTGGCAAGCCTGGAAGCCCCTGCAAAGAGATGCAGTGGTGGAGGGGAGTAGCAGACACAGAGGACTGCACTGGCTGGTGGTGAGTGCAGAAGGCTCATTTCTTCAGCAGGAGCGAGCGATTGGCTGGGAGCCATTTTGGAGTGGGGCTGGATAAGTCTGGAAGCAGAACTGCAGCCAGTTCCCTCCAGCAGCAACTAGCTGGGAGCAGACCAGTGGAATTGCTTGGACTGAGCCTCACCCCTGTGTGCATTCAAACAGACATGCCAAGATTCTGTACTCTAACAGCCATGGTGGGGGCTCCAGCCTCGCCCCACTGTGTGCACTCTGGCAGCCATCATCCTAGATCCCCACAGGTAACCAGCTAGGAGGCAGAGAGCCAACAGTCACTGGTGAGCCAGACAGTGACAGAGGGGGCTTACTCAGTGGGGCAGACAGCAGGCGGCCAGTGCAGGCAGAGAGAGCCAAGAGATTCGCCTCCACCTGCTGGGCATTACCACCAGAAGGCCCTTTCCTGTGGGCAGCCAGCAGAAGCAGGGACACAAAAGCAAGGTAAACTTTGTGTACCTGTAGGCCATCATTGAGGACCTTGATTCCTTGGGCAGCCATCACCTACCAGTGGAATCAAACACACCCCTCTGTGCCTGTCACCATTATAGGAGTTCCAGTGTAGACACAAAAGCTGAGAGAAACAGCCCCACCTCCACGCACTCCTAATGATCAGGGAAACTCCAGTGTAGTTGCAAGGTCTGGAGAAGCCTGCTCCATGCCTGCTACCTCCCTGTAATCTGGTGTCAGGGGAACGCAGGTGCCTGTTCCATTCCCCTACACTGTGGAGGGGCAGCCAACGTGGGAAGTACCTGGGGCCTCTAAACCAGCTTGTTGGGAGTAACCCATGAGAATGTCATGACGAAGGAGCAAAAGGCAATCTTAGACCTACCTGTAGCCCACACAGAACAAGTCTGGGAGATATAGTCATGGAAGAAAATCACAGCCACACACCTGAAATCTCTGAGAGGATAGCAACTATAGTAAAGAGACAACTTCACAAGATTGCAAAAGCAGTCAAATCAGAAATAATGTCTTAGGTAAAAGAAGAAATCACAAACATACTGAAAGAATTGCTTAGCATGTCTAAAGTAGACATAGATAAAAAAGAAGAGCATAGGAGAATGATGAATATAGAAAGGAGTTACAATGCATGAAACAGATTCAAAGAGAGATCTGGGAAATTAAAAATTCAATCAAAAGCTGGTAAAACTGCTTGAAAGAGACTAAAGGTAAGACTTTCAAACCTTGAAAGATAGGATTAAAGGTAGGATTTCAGCTAGTTGATCATGAAAGGAAAGATCTCTTAAAAATAACACGGAATCGGGAAATAATTCACTGTCTGCAAGATGACTCAAAGAATCATAATTTAAGAGTGATAGGAGTCTGTGAAGAAGCAGAGGTCAACACAAATGAAATTAAAAGGCTATTAACAGAAGTAATAGCAGATAACTTCCCAAACATGGGAAATGGATCTGGCATGCAGATAAGTGAGGCATATAGGACTCCAACTAGCCATAACCAAAGTAAATCTACACCCAGACATATATCAGTATCCCAGAAATCCAGCCAAGAACAGAATATTAAAAGTTGTTAGAGAAAAGAAACAGATCACCTATAAAGGAAAACCCATCAGAATCACAGCAGACTTCTCAACACAAACCATCAAGTCAAGAAGAATATGGAATGAAGTGTTTCAAAGCCTGAAAGAAAACAACTTCCAACCCAGATTGATCTACCCTGCAAGACTATCTTTCAAAATTGATGCAAAAATAAGATTCTTCCATGATAATGATAAAGAACAACTGAAAGAATTCATGACTACCAAACCAACCCTACAGAGAGTGCTAAAGGATATTCTAGAGAGAGATAAAGATGACCATGGTTCCAGGAACAGCAGCAGAGGAGCATCGCCAAGCAAGACAGCAACTGAATGAAGGGGAAAAGTGGAGGGCCAGGAACAGGAGGATAGCAGGGCAGAGACAAACCAATGTATGCTGGTTGTAACCATTAATGTAGATGGCCTCAGGTCAGCAATAAAAAGAAATACAGGGAGAGTGGATCAAGAAACAAAATTCATTGATATACTGTATATAAGAAACACATTTAACTGGAAAGGAAATTCATAGACTAAAAATCAAAGGAGAGAAAACAGTTGCTCTGTGTGACAGGAGACCAGACAAAAACCAAGAGTAACTTGCCCATCAACCGCAGAATGGATAACCAAGGTATGTTTTTATGCAGTGGAAAGCTACCCAGGTATAAAGTAGAGTGATCTCAAGGCACTTGTAGGTAAATGGACGCAACTGGAGATCATGTTCATGGGCAAAACAGTTTGAACTCATACACGTGAACCATAGCATAAGAAACAGAAGGAGTTAATGGGATCCAAAAGCAAAATAGTTATTGTAATAGTGATAGGGGAGAGGAAACACCTGGGAAGGAAAGGTGGTAACTACTGTTAATTTCTTATTGTCTTGAATTCTTATATTGTTTTCTCAATTTTGTTAGATTTGGCTTTGTTTTGCCTTGTTTTGTTAAGATTTTACTCTGTCTGATGGTATGGGTAGCTGTTTTGAACATGGTGGGATGTATTATGGTAATCATGGTTGGCTTCCTCTTACACTGTTTTGAAGTCTTCTAGTGCTTTCAGTTGTTTGTTTAATTGGTTTTATTCTGTTTTTTGTTTGATTTTATTATGCATGATGGTATGAACAGCTGTTTTGAAGAAAATGAGACATTATGGTAGCCATTGCTATTTGTTATCATCTTCTTATGATGTCCTGTCATGCTTTTTTCTTTTGTTTTGATTGGTTCTATCCTGTTGTGTTTTATTTGATCTTATTATGTGTGATGGTATGGACAACGTTTTTGAGGAAAATGAGATATTATAGTAGTCATTGTTCATTTCTTGCTATCTGGTCTTGAAGTTGTGTAATGCTTTCATTCTTTTGATTGGTGTTATACTATTTTGTTATGTTTGATATTACTGCATGTGAATGTATGGTCAACTATTTCGAAGAAAACGAGACATTATGGTAGCCACTGTTGATGTCTTGTTGTCTTATTGTGAAGTCCTGTGTTGTTTTTATTGTTCTGTTCTGATTTGCTTTGTTCTGTTCTGTTTTATTCTCTTTAAAATTAAAAAAATATATAGATATATAGATCAGTTTTCTTCCTTCCTGTGCATAAGCTTAGTAAATGACCATAGTGATCTTAAATAAACTTTATCAAATTGTATCACCCCTTGTCTCAGATTCTTACAGTAGATTTCAGTAGGTCTTAGGGTAAAGCTCAGAGTCTTTCACTAAGCCTACAGAATCCTTGATAGTATGAACACTGCTTGCTCCTCAACTTTCTTTTTTAAAATTCTCATGGTCTTTCTTCTCACTCATCTTCATTACAAATTCTGTCCTATCATTTTGTACTATAAGCAGTAGTATACTACATAGCACTTGTTAGTAGTTTTACCTTGCTTTTGTTTTTTTGATTGTCTTCTCCAAATCCTATGAACTCACTGTCTAGATATTCCCAGCATCTAGAATGTTACCTGCAAATTCGTAAGAGTTGAATAAATGTTTTTTAATTAATAAATATATGTACTATTCTCTCTGACTTGTTCTCACCTGTGTTTGCCCTCATCCTGCTGCCATATTAATCTTCCTAAAGGACTACTTAGAAACATAGTTGGGCAGGACCTGATGTGACCTAACTTCAGTAATCTTAATTCTCTGTAATTTATATTCAGAAACTTTCTAATTTATCAAGGTCGGTCTTTTTAATGCCTTATATTTTTTGTGTCTCTTTGATCATGGCTTTGACCCTATCTGGAATAAACTTGCCTTATACTTTAACCATGGTAGTCCACCTTGTATCTCACTCTGGCTTACAGTGATCATTCTTTTGCCAGTCCTGTTATAGCGCTTATTACTTGTGTGTCTAATGTGGAACTTAATAACATAACAATACCTTGCATTATTTATGAACATCTCATAAATGCTTCCCTACTATAGCTTAGTACTGTATACTTCCTTTTATTCTTGTAGTAGTTCATACTACCACTATAGTGACATTTATATATGTGTATCTATTTCATTGAAAGAGATCATATAATTAAAGTTAGCTATGAAATGTGTTAGTAGTTAAATGTATATGTGTTTCATACTTCACAAAAGTAAATAATATGTTGTCTCATTTAAGCAAATTCCTTTCCATTTTACTCATGAGAGATAAAAAGTCTTGCTCAAGATATACAACTAATTGGATTGAGTGTGTAGATTACTGTGTACTTAGAATGTAGGTGGCACTGGTTCAATCCCAGTAACAGGAAAAGAAAAAATATGAGAAGTTTATACAGCTAGTGGGAATAGAAACTATGGTATTCTCATTTTACGTGTATTGTCATTACTGAATAAATGAGATAGTTGAGTGGAAGTAAGTCAAAACTGAGATCTGCGAACTATGTATTTTTCTTTGAAGAACTAAAGGTTGAGATTTGATGTTGCTAAGGATGTAGCAAAGCAATAAATAGCTGAGATTTTTGGCAGCTTCTTGTAGAGTTGAGAGATTTTTTAAAAATTTGCATATATTCGCTTTTTTTGTTTTTCATGGATATATGAAATACAGATTTCAGTTATAAGTTGTAGGTTGATTTTTTTCTATTTCCTACACAGTTTATTATTGAATGAAAATCATCACTTAAATATAATCATTTACATCATACCTTACACATAAGCTGATGAATATTTGCATTTCTCCATAACTTTCCTAATTATTAACAATATTAATATAATGTTATCTTTCAAAAGTATTTGTGCAGGTTGGGGATTTAGCTCAGCTGCATAAGCGCCTGCCTGGCAAGCATGAGGTCATGAGTTCAATCCCTGGTACACTTCCCCACAGCCCCCAAAGGGCATTTGTGCTATTGGTCTTGATCCTTTTTTTCCTGTCCGTAAATTCCTACAATATTTACCAAATGTGTTAGAGATTTTCAACTAGAATTTCAGCAAGGAATGTTAAAACGGGGGGAATGAAATGTGATAATGTCTCACTCCCCTTTGTGAAGTTGTGAATGTCTTCTTCATTTTTACTGGTTTAAGATAGAGTATTTGGGGATGAGGGAGTGGTATCAGAAGATTGGCAGGTAGAATGGAATGATAAATAGTGAAAGTGATAGTGAAGAATTCTAGCAATAAGGTGCCAAATACAGTCTTTAAATAGGAGACCAACATAAGTTGATTCAGTTCATGTCTTTCCATGTTTTTATAAGATTGTTCCTGATTACCTTTGGCCTAATTTCCCATAACTGTATATAGCTTTTGCTCCCTTCCACCATGCCCCTCTGGGTCCAAGAGATTGAACCTTGGGACTTCACACTAAACTATACCTCCAGACTTTAACAAATTCTTTCTTTGAAATAGGAACTAAGACACTGGGTTGGCTGGACTTGGATCCAATCTGTTATCTTCCTGCCTCAGCTTCCCTGAGTGCTGGGATTGCAGGTGTATACCACTGTACCTGGCTGTTACTCTTGTGTTTTTCTTTTCTTCTCCTCCTTTAGGTCTTTTATGTTGCTGTTCTTATGCCTGGAATGTCCCATACTTTTTAGGGTCACTTTCTCAGTGAAGTCTATCCCTTTGAGTCCTATTTTTATTTTTAATTTTGTCTATCACTTTTTATTATGATGCCTTGTTTTTCTGTTCTTTTGTCTTTCCTACTGGAATAATTTCTTTTGTGACAAATTCTCTCTTTTTTTAAAAATTTTATTTAAAGAAGAAAAAAGCAAAACAGAAAAAGAGGTAGAAACAATACAGAATTTCAGAAAGAAAAAAAATAAACAGTAAGAAATTACTAGTTGATAAATTACATATTGTCTTCTTAGACATAGTTGTTCAAGTTACAAAATTAAAGCATATAGAGTGGACCTTTAAACAGTGAGGGTGCAAAGAAGTTCAATGATTCAATAACAACTTGGCAACATGGTTATCAGTCCTACACACTTAAACATAAATGCAGTAATATCCTTTAGAGCACTTTCTGTTCCTCCTTTTACTTTAAAAAAAATTTTTTTTTAATTTAAAGAGAAACAAATGGGTAGAGATAATACAGAATTTCAAAAAAAAGATAAACAATAAGAAATCACTAGTTGATAAATTACATATTGCCCTCTTATAAGTAGTTGTTCAAGTTACAAAATTAAAGCATACAAAGTAGGTATTCAAACAGTGAGAGTGTAAACAGCTACACATGCATGAACCTCTACATGTATTTCTATCCTTTCTGTATTAGAGGGAAAAACAAAACTTAGTAAGACAGAACAAAACAAATTCCTATAAAAACATGAAACCAAAGTCTTACAAAACCATAGTACAAGGTGATCTACAATGATTGCTGTGTTGTTTCTTATTATCTTCAATAGAATTGTCTATATTATCAGGCATAAATGAATATAGCAATATAATTGAATATAGTAGTACATAACAATATTAGTAAAAATAAAACATTGTAGACAGTATAAAACTTCAAAGGCAGGTAGTAATCAAACCAAAGTGGATATTCTAGTGAATCTTGTCATCTTCAGTGCAGTTGCCTATACTCTCAGACCTGATACTATCAATCATAACAGCTTTGAATAAAATCTGTCAATACAAAACAGCGATCCAACAAACCAGATTCAATTACTATCAGTCATGGTAAAACAGTGTAGGTTTTACAGAGCTTTAGATTAAGTTAATAGGAAATTAAGGATGATTACCTTTCTATATCCTGTTGTTTTCAGGATTACTGTCTGTGCCCTCAAATCTAGTACAGGTAGAATGACTGGAACAGAATATAATACATCTAAGCAGAGTAGTGTGAGTAGTATAGGTTTTAAATCCTGGTTCACTATTAACAATATAGTGTATCAAGGCCATCTATGTTAAGAGATTCTAGCCATCCTTCTCTGCCTCATTTCTGCTATGCTATTTTTCTGCCTGTTTGTCTATTTTTCTCTTTCATTCTACTGCCTGCCCCACTCATTGAGGCCTTTCTGCCACTGTTCCTAAAATCTTGGTATTTTTTTTTCTCTCTCTCTAGAATGTCCTTCAGTATTCTCTGTAGGGTTGGATTGGTGGTCACAAACCCCCCCAGTTCCTCTTTGTCATGGAAGCATCTTGTTTCTCCATTAATTTTCTAGTGACAGTTTTGCAGGGTACATCAATCTGGGCTGGAGGTTATTTTCTTTCAGGGCTTGGAATATTTTGCTCCAAGCTCTTCTTGATCTGATGGTCTGTGTCGAGAAGTCAGCCATGATCCTGATGGGCTTACCTTTATAGGTAAT
>PVLA01018310.1:0-14882 GCA_004027455.1 Hydrochoerus hydrochaeris | reverse complement strand
TCTGCTAGGTTCTTAACATCCCATGCTTTCAATTAGCCTTTCTATGGCTCTGCTCATTTCTTTTTTATAACCATATACTTCTTCCTATTGATTCTTAGCAGTTCATATATTGGCAGGAAACCATTGCCAGCCTAATATAATGTCATGCATTTATGCAGTGCTTCCAAAGAAGTCATGCTGGAAGCTCCTTAGTATTCGGAAGAGGATGTGTGGTACTCCTGGAAGGTGGGTGGCTTAAGTCTCTGAATCTCCAGCACCCCGCCCAGCACTTGTAACATACAAGGCACTCGGCATCTGTCCCTAGAATGAGAGCAGGACTCTCAAGTTACAGTCTCCAGTCTGAACTTTGGGTTTTCATACTTCCCAAATCAAACCTGAAGGCTGAGCAAATCTCATCACCTCTCGGGACTGTAGTAGTTTCTTCTCTGGTATATTGGGAATCACAAATAATCAGTTTCAGAGTCTGAGGTCAACCTGAGCAGCACAGTGAGATCTCGTCTTTAAAAAAGCAAACAAACAAAAAGAATCTCTACCCCATGGGGTTTCTATAAAAACAAAATGAAAGGCCAGGGATTTAGCTCAATGGCACAGGCGACTGCTTGGCAAGCACAAGATTCTGAGTTCAAACCCCAAAACCAAAAAACAAAACAAACAAAAAAATGAAATAATACATTTACAATGGATAGCAAAGGATGGTTTATTTTCACTAAACCAGACATATTCTCCTTATTCAGAGTCTCTTAGAAATCATCACGACCTGGGTAATGTCAGGCGAGAGCTCAAAGTAGTGCCCTCTTTTAACACCAGTGACTGGTGGAGGGTGGCCCTGGCCCTATTAAGCAGCAGACACTCTCTGGAACATTTCCTGGCCGTGTTAGAATACTTCTCACACCTTGATAATAGCCCAGTGCTATCTGTGTTGATCTCATTCTGCCAGGACTCAATCCTAAATCACCCAGTAACAATCCCAGCTGAAGTGAGTTCTGGTCCAGCTAACCTCAGCTCTTCTTGTACCCATGACCTTCATAATATACAAGATTTCCTACTCTATTGTTGTCCTTAAAATTACAAAGGGAATTCGGCACCAATATGGGAAGGAAATCAGTGAAAATCCCAGCCACCCTCAGAACACTGTGGCCAGGGAATCCTAAGAGGAACTAAAGGTGGGGAGGCGGGATATCTGAAAGCTCCTGGAGGTGTGAAACCCTTGCTCTGGCTAACTTCGCAGCGTGAGTACCTAAGTATACTGTACTTTGTTTGTAACTACCATTCATTAGGTGGGTAAAAACATTTTGAAAGAGCTGAACTTAAAATAAGAAAGGCCATGATTAAGGCAGCCAAGGAAAACAAAAAATCTTTTAACCAAAGCTCACCTGAAAATGTCAAAGCCCACTGAAAAAATCTTTCCCTTATTTCTGAAATTTTATCAATCAAGAATTACTTACTTAGTGTCTACTGAAGTATCCTTATCCTTTAGAAAATACAAAATACACTCAAATGCATACACATTCTGAGTACTCAAATCTAACTCCTCTCCCATAATGAGTAAATGCATACATCCCTGGTGAAAAGTGGAGGTGTAATCCAAAAGTATGAGCAATAAATTTCATTGTTGGCATTTGTTTGTGAATTACTTAATACTCAATAATATTCCTATCATTTTAATATTAAAAAAAATCACTCCAAACCTTGAGGGAAATCAAAACTCAGTGAAGATACACTACAGTTATTCTCATGAGTTGTACTATACTTCAAGGGAGGTAAGTGTATTAAATCAGCGCTCTTGCTGCAGATGCCCCACCACAGAGGATAGGTTCATTTTGGAAAGGGACAGAGACAGAGACCGCCCTCAAACTTCTCAGCCAGGACACTTTTTAAGTTCAGGTCCAAGAGTGACGAATTTCACCGTGACGGTTGGCCACAGCCAAGGTTGGCTGTGACAGTAGACAGGTCATGACTTGGATCAGGAAAAGGGGAAAGAAAAGGCTTCTAGCATAGAACTTGGCAAATCTGCAGTAAGTACAAGTTCATTACCGGTAGTCAGGTTCACATCTGGGGATTCCAGGCCTTTGGGATACAACAGGAAACGTATTCAAGAGGAGAATGGTTGAGAAGGTATCCAGCTATTGGAATGGATTCCTAATTTCATGAGCCATATTTTAAAAGCCAAAAGAGAAAATAGGAGTCACTAGAACAGGGCAGGAGACGCGTTCTCGTGGCCACCAGGGCTGGGGGTGGGGTTGCAAGAGCCCTGAGCGATGTAAGTCATGTAAGTCACGTGAGTCACGCATTGGAGCAGAGGGCGGGCAAAGCAGCTCTGCAGGGACGGTAGGGAAGACTGAACCACGCAGCAGGGAACGGCCTGGGCCGCTGTCCTGCGGGGTCTCTCCGGTTATGCTAAGATGAGTGAGCCAAAGGGAATCATCACAGGGCAGAGTGGGTGCACGGCCAGAGAACCTAACCAGGCGTTGCCCTGCGGCTGCTCCCACAGCAGCCCGCGAGGGGTCCCGGAGCCTTACTGATGCAGCAGGGGTATCCCCATCTTTGCCAGTCTAGTACTTAAAAATACATGCTTCCGGATTCATTCGTAGTATTAGTGATGCTTAAAAGTTCTGTATTCTTATTAAACTTCGGTACTTCCTTTTTACTACTATTCTTGACATTTTACTACCAGAGTGATATTTTCTTACTAATTTATCTATCACATGCACTGTATATATTGCAAATATTGATCATTTGTTGTTTTGTCCTTTAAGGTATGTAATAATTAAGAAGAATATTCACTGAAATTTTACATCAGAGTATGAATCAGTGGCATCTTTATAAACAAGTGGGCCATTTTTATCAGTAGCTAAAAATGTTTGCAAAATAGCTGCTCCTGATCCCTGTTGAGTAACCTGCTGCTGAGCTGTGAGAAGAGGCTTGGCCCACAAGGAACCCCAGAAATGCTGTGGTTCCTGCCTTGCGGTGGCTGAGGGGTCGCTGGGGTCCCCAGGCTTGGAGGCTGCACACCCTGCGCAGAGTCCTGCACCAGGAGGCAGCCTGGCAGGCTCAGCAGCTGAGACCAGCCCCTCCCTTTTGTTATGGCTGATACATTGTGTCAACTTGAGAAGTTTAGAAGTTTAACTGAGATATTCAGCAGGGAGCCAGGGTTCTTACTTTGTAAATATCCTCATCCTATGCAAGAGAAAGACAAGGAAATTTTGTGAGTGCTACATCTGCCGGGGGGGATGGGGGGAGCAGCCTGAGTACACTATAAGGGAGGAAAAGAGCCTTGTACCCCACCACCAAGTGTTGCCCCAGTGCCATGCCACCCTGCCTAGCAGCCAACTAATTATGCCTGAAACCTCCACAAACTGTAAGCCAAATAAACTTTTCCCTCTTTAATTTTGGGTATTGGGTATTTTGTTCCAGCAACAAGAGAAAAGTAACCAAGACAGAATTTGATACCAGTGGAATGCGGTTGTTGCTGCAACTATGCCTGACCATGTGGTTCAAGCACCTTTGGGAATGGCTGGGGAAGAGTGTGGAGAGGTTCAGAGATGTCACCTGAAAGAGTGACTCTGGAACACCTTGGGCTGTTCTGCATGGGAGATTCTGGTCATAGCTCAGGAGACCAGAAAGTTGATAGAAAGCCTGTCACATAAAGACCAGGCTCTAGTTTCTGCTGGGAAGAAGGACTCCATTGGTTGTTAGACTCTACACAACATGTGTTAGGGCTTGGCAGAAAGTTTGTCTGCATTTTGCTCATGTCCAGAGACTGCCTGAGATGGAAATTAAGGGCGGTGGACTAATTAATCTGGCAGAAGAAATTTCAAGTCGAATATTGAGGCTGTGGCATGACTACAGTTAGGGTGTTTTAGCCAGATTTATGTTGCAAATCAAGAGCAAAGAGCCCAGCAGGATGATCTAAAACACTGTAAGCTTGGCCAGGAAGGAAGCGCCAATAAAGCTGTGGATTACAAAGATAGAGCTGCGGAAATCTTGATTGCTGAGAAGGAACAGAATAGAAAAGATGGCCTGAAGGCACTGCAAAAAGCAGAAAGAGTCAAACCTTTGCATCCTCCAAATTGCAAAAGTACAAGACACTGGTTGGATGAGAAACCCCAGAGCATCATGTTCCAGATTGGCAGTGGAGGCCCCACAAAGCTCCAGAATGGTGGCAGCATAGAGAATCTGTTCCTCACAATTGTTCAGAGAGCTCAGCGATCCAAGCACTCAACCTCCACAGCCAAGAGAGAGGACAGCCTGGCTACTGCTCCAGCTGGAAGCAGACCTTGGCACCATCCACTTGACACTAGTTTTGGACACATGGAAAATGCACGAGTTCTGAAGTTTAAAAAGCTTCCACCCAGATTTCAGAAGGCCTGTAAGGCCAGGCAGTGTGCCCCTGCAAGGGCAGTGTGTGAAGCTGTGAGGGTGAAGCCAAAGGTATAACGCAGAAGCCGGAAGTTTAAAAAAGCCAGGAGGATGGACCATCTAAGGAAAGCTGCAAAGAACGAGCAAGTAGCCTAAGAAAGAATCCCTAGGACCAATAACCACCAGAAGTCCCATCGGGGTAGAACCACACAAGCCCTCTGGAGCTCACAATTTGCGTCAGATGCTGGATGTGCAACCATAGGACTTAACATCTGCCCTGTTGGATTTTGGACTTATTTTGGTCCCAATCTTTTGTATCCTCATTTGTACCTTTTAGAATGGGGATGTTTATCTTGTGCCATTACATGTTGGAAGTGTTTAACTTTATTTTCATTTATACAGGGGCTTGCGGCTAAGCTTTGCCTTGCATTTCAGGGGAGACTTGGAACTTCAATTTTTCAGCAATGCTAAAACTGTTAGGACTTCGGCAATTCCTACAGATGAACTAAATGCCTTTTGCATAAAAGGATGTATGTAAGTCTTTGGGGGTCAAGGACAAAATGTTATGTTTCTAATGTAATATAATGTTGACAGACTTAATGCTGGTTCTTAAGGATTGGTAAGCTGTGTTACAATGTTCAAATTGCAAAATGCTAAGAATAATCATGCCTTTGTATCTGGAGGCTGCTTTAAAACATGTCTGGTTGCTAAGTTGACAAGAGATTGTTATGCTTGATACATTGTGTCAACTTGAGTTTAGCCCTTTCACTGACTCCGCAGGGAGCCAGGATTCTTACTTTGAAAATATCCTCATCCAGTGCAAAGGAGAGCAAGATTTTGTGAGTGCTACATCTGGGGAGGGGGGTATAAGGGAGGAAAAGAGGCTTGTTTTCCCCCTTTGCTCTAGCTGCTGCCTTGAAGTGTTGCCCCAGTGCCATGCCACTCTGCCTTGCAGCCAGCTGATTATGGCCTGAAACCTCCAAAAACTGTAAGCTAAATAAACCTTTCCTTCCTTAATTTTGGGTGTTGGGCATTTTGAGAGAAAAGTAACCAAGACATCTTCACAGCACTAGAAAGCAGAGATGGGCAGTGAAGCCTGTGCTGGGTCCACTCACCGTGGGAGGAAATGAATAATATAGCACTCAGGTGAGTTCCCTGGCTGTGCTTGCAAGCTGGAAGTAGATTTGCTCCAGGGGCTCTGGCACACAGTGCGCCAGCAGCTCCTCTCCTACTGGACAGAGGAAGAGGAAAGACATTCCGAAGTGTCCACCAGAGCTGCTGGTTTACACAGCAATGAGGAATCCAAAAGAGCCGCCAGGCTATGGAACTGTGGAGGAGTCAAGCAATGTTAGAAACTCCTTTTCAGCTAAAAACACTGAACAAGTGACATTTCAAAAAGTCAAATCCATTTTTCATAAATGTTCAAATTTCTCAAGATCCGCAACTGTGAGGTCCACAGGAAGTACAAAGAAGCAGATGTTTGCCAGTGCTTGCCAACAAACTCCTACCTGCAGCACAGTGGCATGTTGCTCCACAAGTCTCGGAAGCAGGAAAGTAGCAAAGGCAGCACACGATTTGTTCCCAGCAAAGAGCCATCTGATTCCCTCCACTGCACGTGGTAACCTTACTATGCATCTTCCAAGAACATGGTCCCCAGAGGTTCAAGTATGCAATCAGATTTTATTTTAGACTCAACATAAACTTCTCAAAGTTAAGCAATGTATAACAGATCTCTTTGTGGATATAAAAATGATTGCAGGGGATGAGCTGAACACAGAAATCATGCAGTCTGTGGGGATAATGTAGATGCCACAAAGCACAATACAAAATCTCAATCCCCACATGTCCCCTTCTGAATACACTCACTTCTTCACCCTTGCAGGCTCTTACACAATAACAAGAGTCCATGGTTAGCTACTGTAAGGGAGGGCAACAGGAAGATCTCCCCTCCTCGACACACCCCGTATTCTAACTCCATCTCTGCACTCAGCTCCCAGTCCTCCTCTCATGTCCAGGTACAGGCATGTCATAAAGGCTATGTGTGCAAACAGTACAAGAACACAGGAAGCCCAATGTGTTACCTGAAATGAGCTGTAAAGACCTCTTTACTACGGGATCTTAAAAGCCTATGAGAACCAAGAAAAATGTAGATCAGTTCGCTCACTGGAGACATACAGTAACAAGAGGAGAAAAATTGCTCTGTGCAAGAAACCCAAGAACACAGGCCTTATGGAATCAGGAAAAATCCAATGCTTTTTATTCCTTTGATGTCCAACACACTTGCTCTCAGAGGTAACTCTCAGAGGTAACTCTTGTATTTCCAATACAGATAAGAATTGACTCTTACGTAGCTTTTGCTTTGAAAATTTAGCTGCTTCCTATGGTGCTGTAACGTGTGTGTGTCCCCACAAACTCTCATGTTGAAATCCACATTCCCAGGTGACAGCATGAGCATGTAGATTTTCTGGGAGGTAAAAGGTGAAGGAGATTAATGCTCTTATAAAAGAGAAAGCACTGACCTAACTTCCCCTTCACGCCACGTGAAGGCAGAGCTAGAATGTGCCATCAGTGAGAAATGTCCCTCACCAGATACGTAATCTACAGTTACTTGCTCTTACACTTCCTAACCTCTAAGGCTCTAACAAGTAAATTCCTACATTTTACAAGCCACCTCAGTTTATGTTATTTTTATTATAGCAACTTCAGTGAACTAAGGTTCACAGGTTGGGTTGAGGGCCCCATCTGAATTCTTACCTTCACCACTCAACAAACCGAGGTAAAGAGATACTTCTTTATTCTTTGCTTGATGCTAGGCATGTAAAGATGCTGAACAAATGTTTGTGAATCAATCTGCAAATATATTTGACTCTTAAGCACAAGCACTATATTTTATTCACTCTTTCCAGCTCTAGCACCATGAAAGTGTATATAGTACCTTCCAATAAACATATTTATTTGGCAAATACTTTTACATAACACAGATGCATCCAGTTCCTAAGATCTTCTTGAATGTCGAAGTATTAACCACTTAGATAAACTAACTTTCATAGTCCTAAAAAATCATTTGGGCTCTTCTAGTATAATAAAGGGATTTTTAAAATACCAGAGATCTTGCTCCTAAAGGAAGAATTCTACATTTGCTCTCTATCTCATAAAACTTGGATTCAGGGGACAAGAGGCCGTTTTGCCGGCCAACACCCCTGGCTCAGATCTGATGGGCTCCTCCCCCAGCATCTGCGCTGGGGGCAAAGGTGTCCACTGCAGGCCTGCAAGGTGCCACCCATCTGGCAATACCGGGTTCCCCACGTGCTGAGTTTCATCCTTCAGGTTTTGTTCACATTTCCACGGCAGAAGCTGTACCCAAGGACGGTAGCCTGTTCAAGCAGAAAAGGACTTAGGGAAACAGGACAAGTTAATTTACATAGAGCACTGAAAACAGATGCGAAAAGTGATGGGTTGCCTCATTTCCCACGATTCTGAGTTACTGTGAAAGAAACAGTACAGTCAGCCCTTGACAACCATGAAGGAGTAGTTCCAGGACCCCCTGAGGATGCCAAAATGCACAGATTCACAGACCTTTATATAGACCCATTCAGTGCTTTTATATAACCTGCACATGTCCTCCCTGGGCAGGAGCAGCATCGTGTTTTGGTCAACAATGGACCAAATATTTGACAGCAGTTACATGGGATTTTATCATTCAGTGACACTGCAGCTGCCTTAGTTTAAGCATGCTCTGTGCTGTTCCCACAGTGACAGTCACACAAGGAAGCATTTCACACCACATGTCCGTGTTGTCAAGCAGCACAGCACCATATTTCAAATCACCTCTACATCACTTGTGATACCTAACACAATGTAACTGTGTGGTGTGCTGATTGTTTATGGAACAATGACAAAGGAAATCTGTACTTCAATTTAGATACCATGTTTTTAAATGTCTTTGATCTAAGGTTGATAGAACCCATGCATCTAGAACCCACAAATAAAAACAGCAGCAACTGTATAACCAACCTCAAAAGGATGTCAAAACCAGGGCTCTATGAGGGGAACTGAACCTTACTGCGGGTAACACTACCAGCTCACATGACATGAGTCTGCCACTCCAAAGCCCTGCAACATTCAAAGAAACTACTTCTTTCAGTGTCTCTTAATCTGTTAAATGCACACTTCTGGCTATATAGAAAACCTTTGGCCAATAATAAATGCTACTGTTATTTGCTGGTGTTAATGTCATTATTAGCAAACTATTCATGGAAGTAACAACCCTATTTTCTCTAATATAAACATAAACCAAAACCACTAAGTCAGTAATTGCTTCCCACAAGTCATCTTTAAAGCAACTGAGAAAATAAGCTATAACTACTTACCAATTAAGTTTTTTGTGTGTGTGTTTATTTCTACAGAGCCACATCCTCTTCCCACACACCCAGAAGAAAAGAGGGGGGAGACCGGAGAAGAGCAGCACAGTCCCTGGAGATCCTCCCAGGTGAGGGCGGAGTGACCTACCTACTGAGAGGACCCAAGATCTCTTCTAAGTCTGGGCAGCTCCTGGCAGTGCTTTACACTGACATCCAATGGCTGCTGGGGCCATGATGATTTTGAATGCAATGAAGGAGCAAGGCAGCCTCATAACATGAATCCATGGAGAGAACAGGGCAGTTTGCATGCAGCCTTCCTCCCCTGAACAAGTCCTCCAGGCTGGGTATACCACACACACAGAGCGACGCATCATGGACCTGTCCTGCTGCAGGACTCCTACCCACAGCTGTCTGCATGTGGCCATGTCCTGCATCAAGTCGTTTGACCCTATGAGCTCAGGATCCTTCCTCGTGAGGTGCAGGGAATGCAGCCTGACATCCCCATAAATTGCCCTTGCCTTGGCAGCCCACCAAGAAACACTTGATGGCTCCACTCTGAAGCCGCATGCCGGATGTAACACAGCCAACCTGAAATCTGGGTGCTTCCAGAGGAAGATGTGCAACTACCCAGTAATACCCTGTCGCTCCTGGCCATCGCTAGAAGGTAAATCTAGCTCAAGCCTTCCAGAAAATTCTTTTGGTCCCAACCAGAGCTGCCTGGCATAGAGGGCATATGCCATTTTGAAAGATGCGCTATACGGGCAACTGGGTCTGTCTGAGATTCCACTGCTGTGGCTGGTGCTGGTGCTGAGGGTGGAGGGAGATCACAGGACTATGCTGGAAGACTGTGCTGGGGAAGGCAGCCTTCATCTCCATCACAGGGAGGGAACTAAAAGGCACTTCAGCTGTTCTGCAGACCTGCCAGGACCCCTGGTCCTCTTCACGATGATTATTTCCTGTTAGAGAACACAGTAATGGAAGATTTGCTACTTCGTGCTGACAGAGACTCTATCTCATCCACAGATAAGAAAGGACTGCAGCAGCTGATGGGGTCAGCTGAAAGCAGAGGCATCCTGGTGACGGAGTGGCCCTCCTGCTGGGGTGTCTGATATCCTGGAAGCCGACAGCTGGCCACTGCTCCTTCCTTCTCCTGGCCCACTAATGGGTACATAATGTGGTCCCATTCACACAGCATGCATGGCATCACCTCAACCTGGAGAGGTCTGGCAGTCCAGGAGGGGGTTGAAGGAAGGCCTTGCAAGGCTCACATTTGCTAACAGGTCCCTCAGGACTTCCTCTAAAATGCCTTCCTCACTAAGGCTGAGGACCAGGAACTTCTTAAGGAGGTTTTCATACCCGATGGATATAAAGACAGGAATATTGTATATTTTACTTAACACCTATACCCACAGCTCCCTGAATTTCTCTAACAAAAGGCAGGGAACCAGTAACCATGGTATAGACTGACTCCCAGGCTTGCTGTATCCACCACTGAGCCATTGTATGCTTGACCCTATGAGTTCTGGGGCAGTGTGAGGGTAACTGCTCCAGAAATTATCCAGTTGATTGCCAGAGGTGAACTCCTTGCTGAAGCCAAAGTCTGCAACCCTAATGTTCAGGTCAGCATCCAAAAGCAAGGCTTCTGTCTCCATGGACACACCCGCTCCAGATGGCGGCCCTGCACAGCAGCACCAGCTGGCAGAGTCTGTCGTGAGCCTCTCTGTCTTGCAGCCATGCTAAGAAACCGAACATCTCACTCCACTGGTGAAGTCTACAACCAAGTATTTCCTGGGTCTCCATCACCTCTAACGGTCTCCCAAGGTCCAGGTGACTCAAGACTCCCACAGTCTGACTTTCAGTCCCTGGAGGCTGGAGGAGCTGCTGTGAGTGTTCAGGGCCTGCGCATTCATCTCAGTCCCAGTTAGGACGAGCCAGGCCTACCTTACCTTGAAACGGCTGCCCAGCAGTGGTCTCAATGGGCCGGCCGGTAATCATCCAACTGGGTCACCTCCCAACTAGAGGTGGGTATGGGGCTAGGCTGCAGGTGACCTGCTAAGTATACTGATATGAAAACTCATTATTCAAAACCGAGACAGTTCTGTCATACCCCACTCAGATAGAGTGCAGGAACAATGGGAAAGTGTAGGAAACAGGTCAAGGACGCCTGCTCCAGGAAGCACCTCACAAAACCAGACCAGCAAAATACTCTGCCCAGTCTGTACGGCTACTTTCATGTGGCAGTTGCCAACAGAGCTGTCAGCTATGACCTGGAGACCAGCTTACCACAGTCACTGCCACCCCGTCAATCAGATCTGGGCAGCTCCCACAGTACCACATGTGCCGAAGAACTTCTTTCAAAGCCACTTACACAGAATTTTCTGTGCTAATAAAAACCCTCCTACCCTTTCTGTCCTGGACATACCAGGGCTTCCATGGCCTGTGCATGTGGGTCCCAGATTAAAATTCTTTATCTGCACTTCAACCCCATGAGACAGCCAGGAGCAAATATTCTGGAAGATCAACAAGGGAAGAAACAGCCATGAATAAGTGGATAGAAAGGATAAACAGCAGGTTCACTAGATGAGGTACACAGTGCCTGAGACGCAGAGGAGCAGACGCTGATGGCCTTCAGCACCACAGACAGATCTTCTACCACACCTGCAAGGTCATCAGCAGGCTGTAAGCTGCTTATCTGTATGGAAACCTGTGTGCCCAGAAGCTGGGGGTCAAATGTGGCTTCAAGCAGAAGAACCAGTACCCAGCAAGAAGCCTGGGTACTGGCAAGAGCCTGGTGCTCTCTGCCCTTCCCCAGTGAGAAGCTCCTCAGCTGCTTGTGGAACAGAGTCAGCACTCTCAGATCTGCCAGGAACATCAAGAAAGCCTCAAGCCAGGGGACCACCACCCAGTGCATTAGCTTCAGTTGGAAATGTGCTGATCCACATTGCTGGAACGACAGAGAGGGAAGCGAGAGTTTCAAGGCATGAAGAAGCACAGAAACGGACAACACTGAGGGCAACTTCTAGGCCCTTTTCTAGGTCACCCCAAGGACAAACAGGGAGACTAAGGGAATGATGGACAACAAGCTTAGAAACCAGAGGGCTCAGGCGAACAGCTGACGGGGGAGAACACTCAACAGGCACATGTGTCAAGAACTGAGAGTGAGCATGGCTGTGGTGAGAAGGCGGGTTCACTGTGTCACCCACAGGGGAGAAGCCTGTGCCTCAGGGAGTGTGGGAGAGGCATCAGCCGAAAGTCAAACCACACAAGCACCAGAGGACACAGAGAGCAGAGCTATGTTCCTGCTTTCCTGGGTTCTTACCTTTGCTCCCCTGCTTGTCTATGTCCTGAAAGTATGGCTTTCCTTTCCTGCAGGATCTTGGAGCATATATTTACCATTCATATTACCAACAATACAACCTTAGAGTTATTTTGTTTAAATTATAGTGCAGTTGTTAAGAAAATGATCAGATTAGAGACAAACCACTGATTAAGTTGGCCTTTGGAGCAATACACAAATATTACTGTATTCATTTTACCTATCAATTCCAAGGTGCGCCCATTTGTTTTATGTTACTTAGTAACATAGATATGTGGGTGAGTACTTATTTCTGGTGCTAGGGATTGAACCCAGTTCTTCATGCATCCTACACCCAAACTCCACCTACATCCCCACACCCTCAGTTTGAATGTTAAATCATGAGGGGAAAATCAGAAGTAATCCTTAGCAACACAGAAATGACAAAGCGAGATTGGGAGGTCAGTGCTGAGCCCCACCTGTCACACAGCCTCATTCCAGCCTCACTTCTTGGCATTTATAATCGTAACTTTTTCTTTACCATAAGGTTGAGAGTTACTTCTACATTTATCAGTAAATATTTGTTAACTATAAGAAGCTTCAGTTTTAGCCACCAGTTAAGAAAAAATCAGCTTCCTGAGTTAAAGGGACCAAATACCCAGGCCCAGCCAGAGACTTGAGGTTCTGGAAATTCCAGAGCAGTGGTTCCACTTGAGGTCCTGGCAAGAAATGGGCCAATGAAGGTCAGAGATAATCCACAGTGGATTCTGAATTTTTGGTTTTAAAGAATTGTTTTCTCTTTCAAATACAAGAGAGAGAAAGAAGGAGGGGATGAGGGAAGGAGGGAGGCCACCCAAGGTCTTTTAGATTCGTTGGATTATAACAACCAACATTTATCTTCTTAGAAAATAAAACTTGCAGGGACGCTTTGGAAGAGTTTCATTTCTAATTTGAAAAGCTGTAGTAATTTTTGGCTTTCTAAGAGCTTACAATGACTACTCTTAAACACTGAATTCGTCTCAAAATGCCAGAATTAGCATGGTGACTCTAGACTGAAAGTGTTTTCTTTGCACAAGAGAAAATAAAGTGTACTACTACTTCTAAAGGAAAAGATAGCTGTCATCATGTCTTCATTGCTGATTCACTGTCCGTGCAGTCTCTTTGGAGTGGACTCCTTGCTTTCTTGGGCCAGAGAACCACGATGGGCATGGGTACGTCATTCCATCCCTACCACTCGCCCCTTCCGTAGGAGGCGCTCACTTGCTAACCTCTAGCTTTTCCTTCTCTTGAAATGTTCTCTAAATATTTCTGGACAGGCAGATCAACTGGCCACAAATTTCATCAATGTTTGTCTAAGCAAATTTTTATTTAGCTTTTGAAAAATAATTTTCCACAAAAACAGAATTCTGGGCTGGTGGTTTTCCTCGTTCTCACTTACACAGTTCCTGAAGAGAAATTTGAGGCATAATTATTGTTTCTGTGCCATTACGCCATAGATACATGCACTTTTCATCTGGCTGCCTTCACAATTTTCCGTCTTTGGTTTTTCTTAATATTGTATGTCTAAGCAGAGGTATTTTTCATATTTGCCTATATTTTCCTCTCAGCTTCCTACATCTGTGTTGATATCTGTCATTAGTTTTGAAAAATTCTTGGCCATTATAATTTCAAATGTTTTTTGTCTTTTCTCTCTTTTTTGTAATACCCATTATGCACATGTCAGGCCCTTTATAATTGTTCTACAGTTCTTGAATATTGTTTCAGTCTTTTCAATGTCTTTTCTCCTTGCATTTCAGTTTAGAAAATTTTTCCTGATGCATCTTCAAGCCCACTGACTCTTTTCTTAGCTATGTTCAGTATGCTGATAGGCCCATGGGCATTCTTTAATTTTGTTAGAGCTGTGATTTTTTGTGTTTGTTCATCTAAGGTGCTGGAGACAGAACCTGCAGTATTCTCACTGACTGATACCTATAGCTTTGTCTTACTTTACATTCTGAGACAGGGTCTCTCTGTATCTCCCAGTTGCCCAGTCTGAGCTCTAACTTGTGATCTTCCTGACTCAGCCTCCCAGAGTGCTAGGATTACAAGTGTGTGCCACCACACCTGGCTCTTAAGAGTGTGTTTTGACTTCGAGAATTAGCTTTTGACTCTTTCTAGAGTCTCCGTCTTATATTACCCATCTATGCTTGCATGCTATCCACTTATCCATTAGAGCCATTAGATGGGTTTTTTTCTTTCAATTTCCCAGTGCAGGGGATCAAATCCAGATTTTTGTCCATGTTAAGCAAGTGGCCTTTAGCATATCAATCCTAGGTATTTTAACTTCCCCACGTGATAATTCACACATCACTTCCTTATCTGAGTGTGGACTGCTGTTTTCTCTCTCTTCAGTTACCATTTGCCGCTTCGTGCCTTTTAATTTTTCCTTGAAATCAGGACACAGTGTACCGTGTGAAAGGAACAAAGGTGAGCAGGCTTTTAGAGTAAGGGTTTATGTTTACCTGGCTGCAAGTTGGGCTGTTTACTGCTACCGGCTAGGACCTCCTCGCCTCTCTGCTGCCTTTGGGTCGCCCCCAGCACACAAGCAGAACTCCAGTTAAGCGCTCTTTCAGTCCTGTGACTAGGTCGGTCTCTGGAGAGCCTGTTCCCCTTGCACATACCCTTCACAGGTGGCTAAGGGCTTTCTTTGGGCCCCTGAAGACAGAAAAAAGGAGCAGCAGCTGGAGCTGACTATGACTTCTGCGTCTCACATCACCCATCTGTTTATTACCTGTTAGGCTTTGGTAAAAGAGTTTTGAGGTCAGGCTTCTATAAGGGAATTAATGCTCTGGGCATATTTATTTCAAAATGGTTTCTTTCCTCTCCTA
>PVLA01018309.1:0-14901 GCA_004027455.1 Hydrochoerus hydrochaeris | reverse complement strand
ACATACTAGACAGAGATAAAAATGACCCCAATCCCCAAAACAAACACCAGGTAAGATAAGAAATTAAATAAGGGGAAAAGATGAAAGCAAACAATTGGAACATAATATGGCAAAGTCAAGCCAGTATATATCAGTGATATCCATAAACGTAATAGGTCTCAATTCACCTATAAAAAGAAATAGACTGACAGAATTGATCAAGAAACATGATCCCACAATATGCTGTATAGAAGAAACACATCAGACTCACAAGGAAACTCACAGATTAAAAATCAAAGGATGGAAAACAGTATTCCATTCAAAAGGAACCCAGAAAAAGATTACCAGAGTGGTAGGTTTGGTTCTGTGACTATAACTAATCATGTGGTTCAAAAGCCATTGCAATTGTCTATTGGGAAGAATTTTGCAAGTGTTCAGAAATATCATCTGAAGGAGCAGAGGTGAAACAGTTTTGACACTTCTGTATGAGTGTCAAAGCTTCTAAATCTTCTAATTGCAGACAATGTGCGCCTCAAAACTAAAATGATTAAAAAAGATAAAGAAGGTCACTACATACTCATTAGTGGAAAAATTGAAGAGGAAGAACTAACAATTATAAATATATATGCACCAAATACAGGAGCACCCAACTATGTAAGACAGAGACTAATATACATGAAAAACCAAATACGCAAGAACACAATTATAACAGGGGACCTAAACAGTCTATTGTCACAAAGAGATAGATCAACTAGACAAAAAGTCAGCAAAGAAATAACAGAACTGAATCATATCTGTGAATAATTGGACTTAGTAGATGTTTACGGAGTGTTCCATCCAACCACATCAGAATACACATTCTTCTCAGCAGGCATGAGACATTCTCCCAAATAGACTGTATATTATCCTATAAAATATTCCTAAGTAACTGCAAAGGTATTGAAATCATCCCATGTATAATATCTGACCACAGCACACTGAAATTGGAAATTAATGGCAAAACACATTGCAAAACATTCACAAATACTTAGAAATTAAATACCCACATTTTGAACAACCAGTGGGCTACAGATGACATTAAAGAAGAAATAAAGCAATACTTACAATTCAATGAAAACACAGAAACAACAAGCATACTGTAATGTATGGGATGCAATGAAATTGGTCTTAAGAGGGAAATATATAGCAATAAATTGTCATATCAAGAAAACAGAATGAGCACAAATAACATAACGTTCCATCTCAAGCTTCTCAAAAGAGAAGAGCAAACTAAACCCAAAGCTCAAAGAAGAGAGGAAACTGTTGGGTTTATCTAGAGGTATCAAACTGATTGGTGCCCATATGCTCTGTGTCGGGTAAGCAGATGTATAAGCAGGTCTTGAATCATTTCAAAAAAATGATAGTGTTACAAAAGTGGTAGTTACAGAGACCCTCAGACTTGTGAACTGGTACTGAAATTTACTACCAAAGTAGACAAATGGAGCAGTCAGCACTGAGTAGCCTGCAGTTTAATAATGCAATGATTGGCAATTGCAGTTTGAATTAAACCTCACTGGTTTCTGGAACTCACACTCCTGTGAGTTAAATTCTTGACAATGCTTTAACAGTAACATTGTCCTGTGGCATTCAACAACCAATGCAGTGCTTTTTTGCAGCAGAATCTTCCAGAGCGTGGTCATTCCCAGCAGGATTTCTATTAGCCATGTGTAATTCTGTGCTGTCAGGAAAATCACTCATACAGAAGTGTCAAAACTGTTTCACCTCTACTCCTTCAGATGATATTGCTGAACCCTTGCAAAATTCTTCCCAGCAGACAATTCCAATGGCTTTTGAACCACATGATTAGTTATAGTCACAGAACCAAACCTACCACTCTGGTAAGAATTATTCTATTTGTTAACTTTCTCTTGTAAAAGAGACAAAACACCAAAAACCTAAAGTTAATGAAGGAAATGTTTATTTACCTCACAGTTTGTGATAGATTGAGTCTTGAAATAATGTACTCCAAGGCAGAGTGGTGCATGGCAGAGTGCAACTTTTCTTGGCAGCAGAAAACAGTACAAAGAACAAGAGGAAAATGGGAGGAGCATGGAGAGAAGACTATTTCTGTCCCTTGTTTGGTATGTATGCCACACCCCTTTGTTTTAGCACTCACACCCATCATCCCAGCATTGGACCATGACTCATTTAAAACCTCTAGAAACATGCTTCTATGACTATTGAGGATTTGGAGGATATTAAGACTCAAATCAAAACACATGATTTGATTAATGTTTTAGTACAATTCATATTCAATTTCCATTGATTTTTTTTCAGTAAGAACTTTCAATTGTAGTAGCCTTTTTCAAAATGGAAGACCTGGAGGTAGTTTGGGTAAGTCATAAATACACCCCTACTTGTTCAGGAAATACTTTGTGAGTGAAGTTCAATTTCTCAGTTATTCTTTGCTCTGTTTTCCTCTATGTACAATAGGACAATAAAATGTATATTTTGTTTTAGAAACTAAGGTATAGTATACTTCCATTTCTAGAGCCTGACCTTCAAAGAATGAAAAACAAATCAGAATATGAAGAGGGAATTCAGTGTTGACATGTCTGAAAGAGAACTTACTGTTTTATGCGTCCTTTTTCTGTCTTGTTAACAACTTTGGAAGCTTCTATCTTTCACATCATCTCTTCCCCCAAGTCCATGGGGGAACATCATGCATATGGTTACCCATACAGGGAGATTCCTCATCTTTCATCTACCTTCCACCTGACAGAAGATGAGAAGCCTGACAGAACACCAGCATGCCGCTATGCTGTGTTGGACAGCACACACTATGTTTATTTTTTTCCTGTGAATCAGAGATTGGAAATGCAGGACAGAGTCCAATAAGGTACTTTGAGAGGAAGAATTTTCCCTTACCAGGCACATGTGGGTGAATGCCCATTGCACAGAAGTCATGTGAAGGGACAAATCTCAGGTTCCACAAGAAATAAGGAGCATTGTAGGGAAAACCAATATTCTGTCAAGAGCAAGGGGCATGGATTTGGGACATTTACAAACATAGAATATGCAGAGACAATCTCTAAACATAATATCTAGAATAAGAAAATTCTGGGTGGTGCATTCCCAAAGGCCTTAGCTCTTCCCATGGACAAGCTCACTCCTCAGGACTAACTTTTGGTGCTAGTAACAATCCTGACTCCCTGGGTGTGGTGGAACACATCTATAATCCCAGCACTCAGGATGATGAGGCAAAAATATCATTGCAGTTTTAAAGCCACTCTGAGCTATGTAGTAAGACTCTTTCTTAAAAAAAAAAACAATGAAATAAGGAAGGAACAAGAAAGGAAGAAAAAAGGAAAAAGCAAGCAAGCAAGCAAGCAAGAAAGAAAGAAAGATAGAAATAAAGAAAACTAACTGCAGGGATAGATGTTGCATGCATTCCTGCAAAGTTGCTTTTCTCTGTGCCTCCACATATTCATCTCTGTGCTGTATATTTTGACCAGGCCCAATGTGATGAGTCCACTGGCATAGTTTTGCTTTTTTGTCTTCATTTTACTGTGACAATATTTACTTCTATACTCTTGCTTTAAATATCATATCTTTTTATGAGACTGCAAAATAATGACATACACCATTTCTAATGTTTAGTTCAGAGAAAGTATGTGTTTTTGCATATGTGTGAGTTTAAGTAGAGCCCAGGAATAACCCTTGTTTAACAATGAACAATACCATGGAAGTAACCTCACACCAATTCGCTGAGATGTGTATCTCTGTACCAGTGCAGAAATAGATCAAGGAGAATTAGCTTCATTT
The DNA here is from genome assembly GCA_004027455.1 of Hydrochoerus hydrochaeris. Classification (NCBI taxonomy): domain Eukaryota; kingdom Metazoa; phylum Chordata; class Mammalia; order Rodentia; family Hydrochaeridae; genus Hydrochoerus; species Hydrochoerus hydrochaeris. Next base: position 11,118 of record PVLA01018309.1, on the reverse strand, counting down.
TAAAGTTCTAGAATCCACTCTACTGTGTTGTTTTTCATAATGTTTTTTCTTTTGGACTGGAACTTTGATTCCTTGCCCTTTTCTATTCCTAACCTGCTCAGTTAGGATTTTGCTTTTATAGCAGTTGCTCCTTAGTGCGGACTTTGTTCTGAAAGCACGTTGTTGCCAAAAGAATTGAGTGCCTGTAGGGATCACAGTACTCCACTCCACCTGTACTTACTTGGAATTTGCAGTGAGTAAAGCTCCCTTCTGTTGTGCCTGTTATTTTCCAGGTTGCCTTAGGATCTTTTCTGAGTTTTAATGATGAGAGTGATATAGGGGAATGAAACTCCAGACCTACCATATGTCCAGAATGAGTTTGCATCTTCTCTAAATCAAAACAATGAGTACTAAGTACAACAGAGTATAAGGGCAGGAATATTTATTAAGAGAATGGAAGCTTCTGTCTGAGACTGAGACAGAAGTGGTCCTGTGTGGGTTAACAATGATTCTATATTTCTAGAGTAAAATCAAGAGGTGAGGTCGGTCTAAAACTGGGGAAAACTGGAAACTCAACATAGACAGGCATGAGGTGGGACAGAGCTTTGTTAACCAATAAGTTCAATTGTTCATGTAAAATTGGCCAAGGCAGAGACAAGTGGGGAAGTGAGTCACTTAGCAAATAAGCATCTTTATGGATCACTGATGGGATAATGACTCTTGGCTTCTCAAAGTAATCCAGATTTAATCAATAAGGATTATACTTAAGGGTGTAGTGGCCGTTGTTTTGCCTTCTGTCTTGAGAACTGGTCCACCCTAACATGTGTGTCTCCTCCAAGGCCACAAGCCAAATGGTCCTCTATGCCAGCTTCTTGGAGAGCCTAGCCCCATTTGACTGCATATAATATTTGTAACTATCTCAGGAGGCTGTAACAACATGAGTTTTTAAACTTTCCATGTTGCTAGAATTCTATCTGAATTTTCAGTTCTTCAACGTGCATAGCTTTGTTACTAGTTTCCTGCCTCCTCAAATTTCAGAAATCTACCTTTTTTCCTTAAAGACTCAGAAATACAGGAACCAGGAAGAGTGGTCATGTCTATAATCTCAGCACAAAAAGCCTTAGTCAGGAGGGTCACTGAAATATAAAGAGTAGCTTAGACTAGATAGCAAGACACTGTCTCAAAAATTGTAACTTCATAAATAAGTAAACAAGAACAAAGAAATTCTGGAGTAGCACAGCAGACTGGTTTCTATGAATCCACAGAAAAGACAGGTGGCATGAATATCAATTGAATGTGTGTATTTGAGTAAGACTCGCCCAGGTCAACGGGATTAGTATAGGGTGGAAACATCCACCCTGGGGTGGATCTTCACCTGAGAGGTATAAATGGGAATCCAAGAAGAAAAAATCAATTTCATCTCCTCCAGCACTCATCTTTACTAGAATCTTGAACTTCATACCTGGCTTCCAGCACAGAACCATCATCCTGAAAGGAATTCATATTTGACTTAACAGGAATTGTGGATTCCAACTGTGTTCTTTGTGTCCCGAGCTAGAAGACAACCTATTTGGCTTTACCACAAGTGACTTTGTGGACAGATACTGTAAGTCAACCTTGTAAATTCTTGTAGATTTGTTTATTTTGCTTTAAACCTGTTTCTCTCTTGAGCATTGATATAGGCTCTTTGGGACATTTCACATAGGGTACATGGGGCTAGACTATACAGAATCCAGGATTTAAGCTGATTCCAATAGGTCTTCTGGAAGAATTGAGGGTCTAAATATTCTGGGATGAGATTTCACCCATCCAGTAAGGTCTGCCAGCTCTCCAGACAGAGTTGTGCCCTCTAAGCTCTAGGCTAGTCTCAATCCTGAATCTGAATAAGGTAGCTTGGGTAGCACAGATAGCAGGAGAACTGGGAGGAGCATTATAGGTCCCACTGGTTCTAGGGTCATGTCTTTGGTTTTCTTATTGGCAAGGGCATTTCCATAAGCTCTTGGGGTGTCTTCTCCTTGGGGCCCCAAACTGTACAAAATGGCAAGCTTTTGCAGCAACCAAATGGCAGCCAGGAGGTCTGAGATCTCGGGGGCATTATTGATCTCTGTTCTTGCTGAGTTTAACAGTCCTCTTTCCTGATAAATGTTGTCATGAACATGGATGGTAGTAAAAGCATACTGACTATATATATATATATATATATATATATATATATATATATATATAATTTTATCCTATCTTAAGGCTTGAGTAATTCTATTTGTTCTGCCTGCTCAGCTGAAGTTCCTGACCCTAGAGCTTGGTACCATATCATCTCAGTTTCAGTGGTCACCACAACTCTTGACACTTGACTACCTTGGTGGAGGTAACTGAAACCATCTGTGAAAAAGGTGGTTTCAGGCTGGGCAAGCATGACATCAGGCAGGTCAGCTCACAGGCTTGAGACTGAGTCAATAATGTCCATACAATTATGTGTCAGCATTGAGGAATCATCATCTGGCAGCAGGATCCCTAAATTTTGGGTGGAGGTAGACAGGACTCAATGCAGTCAGGATATCATAAAAGGGCTTGGTACTGGACAATGTTAGTGTTGGAAAGCCATCTTTCATGTTCCTGGGTACTGGGTTAAGACCCATTTTGAAATCCCGTGACTCTCAGCCATATCCACTTGGAAAGATTTGGCTAAGTCAAGGATAGCAAAGGCTTGGGCATTCAGGAGAGCCTGTTTTAATTCATTGAAAGCTTGTTCCTCTATCTCAGTCTGGGTTAAAGTTCCAGAAGGATCCTCTCAGGAGAGCTGTAGAGTGGCAGAGCCATTTCGGCAAAACCCATGATCCACATCCATCAGTAAACCAAGGCACTTAGAAATTCTTTAACTTGATGCTTGGTCTTTGGGGAAGATAGCATCAATCCTTTTGTCTGACTGTTTTCCTTCTTCTAATTCATACCCTAGATAAGCACCTTTGTACAGGTTAAGCTGTTCCTTTTTGGTAGAGACTCAATAGTGCAGTTTGTCTAATTCTTTCATTAGGGGATCTATGGCTTCCAGACAAGAGGACAATACAGCATTTGCCAGTAGTAAATCACCAAAATATTGAAGTACTGTGATGGAGGAGTATTATTCCTGAAAATCTTGGAGGCCCCTGATCAGGGCCTCATTGAATAGACTTGGCACAATTTTGAATGCCTAGAGTAAACACTTCCAATCTCAAAGTCTGTGCATTCAAAGGTAAACAGGATTTGCCTTAAGAAAGCCAGTGGTAGGGAGAGAGAAGACATCCTTCAAGTCCAATGCAGAGTAGTAAGTATTCAGAGGAGGCAGAAAACAGAGCAAAGAATATGGATTAGGGACATGGGCTATAGAATCATTACTCTTTTCTTTACCTGTCAGACATTTTGGAAAGGCCTATAGTTGGAAATCTGAGGCTTCTGGATGGGTAGCAAAGGCATATTCCAGGCTGACTTACAAGATATCAGGATATTGATCTCTTTCAGCTTTTGAATGTGCTTGGATATTCTTTCATTGGCCTGCAAGCTGAGTGAATATTGGTGGACAACTATCAGGGTATCCCCAGAGTTAAGGGTGACTACTGTCAGAGGGTGGTTAATTATGAGAAGCAACAGGTTGCATTCTGCTCAGAACCTAGGAATCTCCTTTTGCTATTTTTGTAGCAACAAAGTTGAAGGGGTGTTTTCCAGAGAAGAGTCCACCAGAAAAAAAATTATCCTTCTGTCAGGGGGAAAATAAACATTATAGCAGAAGGAGGAGGGGTAGTCATCTCTGAGCTAGCATTCTGGTGATCTCTACACTTTCCAAGAAACTCAAGAGTCACCAAGAACTTTGTTACCTCATAAGTGATTTGAGCCTGTAACTTTTGGAGCAATTCCTGTATGATAAGGGAGTAAGGACATTCTGGCATAACAAGAAAAGCATGGGGAGAAAGACAATATGGCCGATCAGTGAGCAACAAAATACAAAGCCTCCCTGGAGAAACAACTCATAAAGAAGAATAAAACATCCTGGAGAAACCCAGACAGAGGATGATGGATCCTCTTGACAAAGGAAGAAATTAAAATGTAAAAAAGCTCATCAAATACTTCGGGACTACAATTGAAACAGCTAAAAATTATGTGACACAGCATTTTTGTGGTGACTCACCAAGTTTGTGGCAGCTTAAATCCATGCCGGCTGGCAGGGCCACCCAAATTCATTCCCACCGCCACTCACAGGAAGTATAGGGGTGCTCAAGTTGGGTGTTGGTGAGCCCAACGGAGAGTGGAACTGGTGAGGGAACCTCCATTAGTGAACAGTCAGTGCTGGGAGTGGGACCCCTCCCATGGGAAGGGCATGACCAGATGGATGACATGTTGGAGTCGGGCAGGAGGAGCCTGAACTGGGATTGACAGTGACTTCAGTTGGTTCCTCACTCCCCAGAGCAGTTTTGTAGGATTTACTTGGACTGGGCTGCACCCCTGGTCGGGATCCAATGAGCCATCCCATGTTGATTCCCTGTACCTATAATGCACTAATCGGGTGAAGGCACCTGAAATTTGGCTGGCCCGGTGGGGAGGTGCAGGCATACACAAACACTGCTTACACCTCAGTGACAAGAGCAGGCAGGGGAGGGCAGAGTTCCCTCATCAGCATGCTTCAGAGGAAACATGGCTGAAACCTGCACTGTAACCTGTGTGGAGGAAATCAGGGCCATGACAGAAGAGAGAGGCAGGAAGAGGACCCCAGCCCAGAACCCTGACAACACTGATCCAGGAGAAGGAAAAACAAGGGAGACTGAGGGCAGCAAACACGCAACAGCAGACAGGGCTTCAATGGACCGTAAGAGATAACTTTGGAACCTTGTAGATGAGCTCAAAACTGAAATATTAAATCAGGTAAAGCATCATATGAGTAGAGTAATAAAAGAAATGCTCTCAGGAAGCATCTCTCAGGATGATACAGATGGAAGAAGGGAGGAACAAAAAAAAGGAGAGAAACATTTGATAAAGAATATAAAGAAAGTATAGAATACATGAAGCAGATTCAAAGAGACTACCAGGAAATTAAAAACTCCATTGAAAGCTGGCAAAACTCCTTAAAAGAAACTAAGCATAGACTATCAAAACTTGATGTTGCAGGGAAAGATCTCTTAAAAATAATAAGGAAACAGGCAGTAACAATACAAAGGCTAGAAGATGACAAGAAAATCTACAATTTAAGAATAAGAAATGTGAACAAAGAGGCAGGAATAAATACTAGCGAATTACAAAGGCTATTCACAGAAATAATTAAGGAAAACTTCCCAAGCAAGGGAAAAGAAAATGACATTTGGTTCTGTGAGGCATACAGAACTCCAGCCACCTACATCCAAACAGATCTACATCCAGACATATAATAATCAGGATGCCAGAGATTCAATATAAAAACAGAATACTAAAAACTATTGGAGAAAAGAAACAGATTACCTATAAAGATAAGCCCATCAGAAGTCTTCCAAGTTCTAAAAGAATATAACCTCCAGCCCAGATTGATGTACCCTGCAAAACTGTCACTAGAAGTTGATGGAGAAACAAGATGCTTCCATGACAAAGAGGAACTGGGGGAGTTTGGGACCACCAATCCAACCCTACAGAGAATACTGAAGGACATTCTAGAGAGAGAAAAAAAAAATACCAGGATTTTAGGAACAGTGGCAGAAAAGCCTCAATGACTGGGGCAGGCAGTAGAATTAAGGAGAAAACTAGACAAACAAAGGCAGAAAAATAGCATAGCAGAAATGAAGCAGGAGACAGATAACTAGAAACTCTGACACAGATGGCCTTGATACACTATATTCTTAATAGTGCACCAGGATTTAAAACCCACATTATTCACACTAATCTGCTTAGATGTATTATGTTCTGTTCCAGTCATTGTACCTGTACTAGATTTGAGGGCACAGACAGTAATCCCAAAAATAACAGGATATAGTATGGTAATCATCCTTAATTTCCTATTAACTTAGTCTAAAGCTTTGTATAACCTACACTGTTTTTACCATGACTGATTGTAATTGAATCTGGTTTGTTGGATTGCTGTTTTGTATTGATAGATTTTATTCAAAGCTATTATGAATGATAATATCAAGTCTGAGAGTATAGGGAACTGCACTTAAGATGACAAGATCCACAAGAATATCCACTATGGTTTGATTATTACCTGCATTTGAAGTTTTATACTTTCTACAGTATTTTATTTTTACAAATATTGTTATTTACTGCTATACTCAATCTTACTGCTATATTCAATTATGCCTCATGATATAGACATTCTATTGAAGATAATAAGAAACAACACAGTAATCATTGTAGATCACCTTGTACTGTGGTTTTATATGACTTTTTGGTTTCATGTTTTTATAGGAATTGGTTTGTTTTGTCTTGCTAAGTTTTGTTTTTCCCTCTAATACAGAAAGTATAGAAATACATGCAGAGATTCATGCATGCAGAGCTGTCTACACTCTCACTGTTTGACTATCTACTTTGTATGCTTTAATTTTGTAAGTTGAGCAACTCTTTCTAAGCGAACAATATGTAATTTTTAACTAGTGATTTCTTATTGTTTATCCTTCTTTTTGGAATTCTGTATTACCTCTACCCTTTACATGCTTTTGTTTTTCTTTAAATAAAAAAAAATTTAAAAAAAAGAAAAGCATGGCTTAGGGATCCTCTGATGAAGTCCATAATACTGGTTAAGTCCATGGGTAAGCCTCTATTTTTCCAGTTGCTCTTTGAATGCTTCTCTTGGTCTAGGACAAAGGAACCATTAACTGTTGCAAGACTGAATAACTCATTCTGTGTCAAATGGGAAGTTGACCATTCGGCCCACACAGTGAAACTTAAGGAGGGTTCTTGGGGGTCAAAAGAGCCCTGATGGCTCAGTCTTGAATTAAGCCTTGTGTAGTGGATGTCATCTCTTTATGGAGCTCTAGACAGTCCTTTACCCAGTGGCACTCTTTTTTACAATGGGCACACTGGTTTTAGTGGCACCCTTTTAGATTTAGGATGATTCCCCAAGTCACATTTGGTCTTGTGATTTTCCTTTTCTCCTAGAGCAGAAAGGAACACTGCCTTCCTTTTTTTAAGTTCCATAGATCTTCTCAGTTATTGAAGAACTTTTGGTCTATCTTCACTAACTCTGAGAGTACCTCACATTAAAATCCTTCTAGAATTTGAAGCCTTTTTTCTAGTATCTTGAGAGACTGGGAGACAAATGTGATATTTAGGGTGCATTTATTCTCAGGTGCTTCCAGATCAGCATGTGTGAAAATACAATATGCCTCTGGGAGGCTCTCCAAGAATACATATGGGACTTCATTTCATCCCTGTCTTACCTCTGAAATCTTTCACAAATTAGGTGGCTTCTGAGCAGTTCCTTTTAAAGCACTCAGGAAAGTCTGGTAATGTCAGTCAAGAGCCTCTTTACTTTGTTCATCATTAGGATCCTAAGAGGGGCAAGTGAGGGGAAACACCATGTCCAATCAAGCTGAGTCGAAACTAGTGTGGCCATCTGATCCTGGGTCCAGTTTGCATCTTGGGGTGCATATGCATTCTCATTCCTCAGAAGTGAAAAGAATGTGGAGTATCTGTTGGCAGTTCTCCCAAGTGGGCTGATGCATAAAGGAAAGATACACAAGGAGGGAGAGGATTTCTTGGTAGTTCTGAGAGAATGAGAAGCTTTTGTTGTTTTCAGCAACAGATCACTGTAAAGATCACTGGTGGAGAAGGGGACATAGCAAGGGTTTGCAGAACCCCTCAGCAGAGACAGCCTCAGAAAGGTAAATGAGGAGCCAGGGGTTCAGAAGTAGGGTCTGCAGAGGAGGGTCCTGTTATGGAAGCCCTAGAAAAGGGACACCACTACAGATGTGTGATGGACTCAGTAGAAAAGGGAGTCAGGGTCTTCAAGGGGAGAGTGGTAAGGAGAGTGTGTGGTGCAGAAAGAGATCAGGGTGAGAAGTTGGGAGGAGGGGGAATAACTGGGGAAGATTTGGGCCAGGCAAGTAATGTGACTGCAACATTAGCATGGTGTTTGGGATTAGAGGAGGGGACCCACTTGGGGTGTCCAGAACCAAGTCAATCCAGGTTTGTATATAAAAAGTTGTGTCCACATGTCCTAAAGATGACCTGAGACAACTGTTGACACAAAGAGAGGGTAAAAGTCCCTTCTGGAGGCCAAGAGACTGGAAAACAGCCCACTCAAATTCACGAAGTGTTTGGAGCTACCTTGGATAAAGAGGTTAACCATTGGAAGAGGCTTTCTGACCAAATTCCAGAAAATGGCTAAGTCCACATCGCAGGCGACAGAGATGTGGAAACAGACTGACTCACTGACCCACAACAAACACTAAACCAGTGACAATCAATATTAAGGAGACAAAGACAGAGACTAAGTCTTTTTGTAAACTGACACCAGTAACTAATTTGACCCTATGGCCTAAAGTCCCAGGTAAACATCTTGGTCTTGCATTGAATCCAGAAGAGTTTAATGCTGCATCCAGCATCTACAAAGACTTCCAAGGGGCATCCCAACATTCTAAAATGATCTTACTGGCAGCATTCAGATGGCTTGTTCCAAATTTACCATCCAGGATTGTGATGTCTCTTTGACACAGATTACTTGATGGTGAAGAACATCTCTCTCTGCAGTAGCCATGAGGAATAATTGCTTTAAAGAAAGGCTTGGATCATATAAATCCTTAAATTGGGATCCTGAATGACCCCAAAATGGTGTGGGTTTGTGTAAAATATAGGAATCCAAGCAGTCTAATTCATACATTTGGAAGTTTATTAGCTGATCTCAGCACCAATTCACATATAGACTCTGTTTCAGAGTCCTACAGAGTGCTGCTGAAATGGAAAGTTACAGAGCTCTTAAAACAAAATCCCAAAAAAGACATCCTATTGGAAAATATTTAGCTAGAATCTTGAATTAATTTTTGGTTGACACCTGTATCCTACTTCTTTGTTGAGCAGGTTAATTTTTCTCTTATGGTTACAGCATATATTGCTTTTCTCATGGGATAGTAATCCAAGTAATTTTTCACATTTCTGGGTTGAATGCAGCACACTAATCAAATAAAGGGCACAAGATTGCATCAGTTATGCCACCAATACAACAATATCCTAGCAAATATTGTCAAATCTATTTATAAATATTTTTAATCTACCCAATAGGCTCTCTACTCCATGTATGACAAACTACCCTACTTGACTTGGAGCTGCTGACAGATGTGTAAATTCTGCCATCTGGTGAAGAAAGAAATCTTTGTGCTGTGACTTGGAAAACTTGTTTCACTTTCACACAACTGATTCCCAGAATTGACCAGACTCCATCTCCAGGAGAAATGTTGAGTGGGCCAGTAGTGGACAGCAGACATACCACAGACATCAAAGTGGTGAACTTCTCCTATCAGTGGACCCTCAATGATTTTACATTTTGCCCAAATGAAACGGGTGTATGCATTGAAAGTTTATCCTTTTCTTCTGAAGATAGTGATAAACTGAAATGGTGCTTATGACTATACCTGAAAGGGACTGATGAAGAAAGCAAAGATTACCTTTCCCTATATTTCAAACTGATCAGCTGTCCAATGAGTGAAGTATTGGCAAAATTTAAATTTTACATGCTGAATGACAAAGGAGAGAAAATCAAAGAGATGGCAAGTCACCAAGCATATCGATTTGTGCAAGGCTAATACTGGGGATTCAAAAATTTCATTCTTAGGCAGTTTATTTTTAATGAAACCCATGGACTTCCCTGCAATTACAGGCTTACTTTTTTCTGTGAGGTTAAAGAGGCACAAAATTCCAGCAATATTTCCTGCCATAATACCATGGATATGTTGAAGGTTCCAGAGTGCTCTTTGTCAGAGGATCTAGGAGGGCTGTGGAAGAATTCCTGGTTCACAGATTGTTGTGTGTGTGTGGCTGGTCAGGAATTCCAGGCTCACAAAGCCATCTTAGCAGCACATTCTCAAGTTTTCAGTGCCATGTTTCAACATGAAATGTAAGAGAGGAAAACTAATCGAGTAGAAATCAAAGATATGGAACCTGAAGTTTTTCAGGAAATGATGTTATTCATCTATACTGGAAAGGCGCCAAACCTCAGCAGAATGGCACCTGATCTGCTGGCAGCTGCAGACAAGTATGGCCTACATCTCCTGAAGATCCTATGTGAAAATGCCCTCTGCCAAATCTTCCCCATGGAGAATGCGGTACAAATCCTCATTTTTGCGGACCTCTAATGCCTGTGTGTTGAAAACTCTTGCAGTTCATCTCATCAACTTTCATATTCCTGACATATGGGGGACTTCACAGTGGAAGGCCATGGTGGAGTCACATCCTCACCTGGTCGCTGAAGTTAACCACTCTAAGACTATCACACGGTGTAAACTTCCTACACACCAATAAAATTGCCTGAGGCAGTATTAAGATCGCACCTGTTCTAAAGCTCCATGTATCTTCCCAAAGCTGTGGCTACTTTGCTGCCACTGAACCCTGGCTACACAGGGTAATCTGTTGAACTTTCACTCTGCTCTGAGGAAACACTGAATTCTACCTCTCTAGAGATAGACAGAATCTGCTCTTATAGGTAGAAAAATGAGATAGGGCCTTTAGAATTTAGAAGAAGTTTAATTTTGGCAATGTCCTGGAAATATAAATTATAGACAATCATAAATCTGTCTTTTATAATACTGTCCAGCCTGATTATTTCAATGTTGATTCCAAAATAAAACCAAGACACATAGCAGAGGAACTTACAAACACATGAAGTGAAGCTGCACTCAGGGAATGGATCATTAATACAGGATACTTGCTTTCTTCAGATTGACCTACCTCTGGGCCCTCACTGCTCAAAGTGGATTTTTAACTCTCTCTTTTTTTGTAAATAAAATTTCATCTTTACTTTGCACAGTTGTTTGACTCCTCTCCCTTTTTTTGCATCTGATAGTCAAAAGACTGAGAACTTTTGGAGGTGGACTTATGACTCCTAGCCCACCCAGGGATAAAACACCACAGGTTTATAATGGCAGTAAGCAATTTTTGGGATGAGAGAAAAAGAAGACTCAGAAATTGGTCATTTGCACTTTAGGAAAACCCAGTGAT
>PVLA01018308.1:0-14884 GCA_004027455.1 Hydrochoerus hydrochaeris | reverse complement strand
ATTTTAAAATCTGGGCATCTGAGACCCAGGGATGGAGTGGCCCATTAAAGTGTGTTTAATGTCATGAGGAGACTATAGAGTCAGTGCTCATTCTTGAGTGTGTTTATGCACTGTAGGTACTAAGATGCTTGTAACAGCCAGTGCTCTCAGGCAGCCAGGCCACTCTAGCCACTGGATGCAATTCTTTGCTTTGATAAACCAGGACTGGTGCTTGGGTCCTAGAGATTGATTGAGGACCTTCAATGCAATCCCTTGTCTTTCTGTCAAAGAGTGTATCTGTACTGTTGGGGATCCCTACTGGGGGAGCCTTGGTCAGAGAACATTTTAACTCTAAAAAGTGGAATTGACCTTTGGACTATGGATGAGACGGTGAATCTGAGACTTCTGTGTCTCTTTAGGAAGTTGATAAAAGGCCCAGATCTTTTCTGCTCTAAAATACAGAGTTTCCAAAAGTCAGTGACTCTCAAGAACCTCTGATTTTGGCTGTAGGAAGTTCACTACAGGCTGAATTTTCTGAGGGCTCAGAGCCTTCTTGCCAGGTAAAATAAGCAATTCCAGGCTAGTAACATGAGTCTGGCAGACCTGGGCTTTTTCATGGGATATTTTATAGCCCCATGTTGCCAAGAAATTGAGGAATGACTCTGTGCCTTTGTGCTCTGTTTTCCTATTTTATTTACTGCAAATCATCATGTCATCCATATGCTGTTGTAGGGTATTTCCTGTTTTTCCCCATTACAGGAGATCTTGAGCTAAGATTAGATTAAAAAAATGAGGACTTATGAAAACCATGAGGCTGGACTTTCTATGTCAATTATCCCACTTCTGTGAAGGAATTCTCAAATACAAACAAAATTTCAGGTCTCAGATGATAGTGTGATGCAAAAGAAGCAGACTTGAGGTCCAGAACTGAAAGTCAGCCAGTAGATCCTGAGGTCTCTACCAACAGAGTGTAGAGATTAGAGATCATGGGGGTGGAGGGGCACTACTGCCTCATTGTTGAAGTGAAGACCTTGTACTAGCCTTCATTTATCTGGGGCATTCCTCACCCTGATGATGGGACACATAAGGACTGACATTTCATTCAGGTGTCCCTGTTGTAACAATACCTGAATGATGGGCACTCTCTAATCACTCTCTAATTTCTGGCACAGAGGATATTGTTTTTGGAGAGAAAATTGCACAGGGTCCTTTAGGTAAATCAGGATCAGGGTGACCTTGAATTCCCTTCTGTCTGAGTGTCCAGTGTGTCTACTCTAAAGAATTTGCTTATAGTTTTGGAAGGGAAATTATTCCCTTTAGATTACTAGGCACTGGAGGAGAAGAAGTTGGACTTGGGCAGAATATATTTTCTCAAGTGTGAGGTTAGAGTCTCAGCATTACCAGAAAGGAGTGAGATAAATGAAGTCTGCCCCAAGAGCAAGCCTTAAATTGAAAGAAAAATGCTATCTACTGAGGTTCCTAATGCCCACTGAACTATAGAAGTGAGCATAGAGAAAGGTTCGGGGATAAAGGGAAGAACAAAAAACAGACACCTTTATCCATGAGAAAGTTACCAGGCTGCTCCCTCCAGCTATTAAATTAGCCTGGGGCTCCACTGGCAAAATAAGAGTAGGGGGATTTGTAAAGTAGCTCCAGAGAACTTAATTGTGCTGCCTTATCTGAATTCAAGAACAGTCATCACTCCAATGATGACATGGTCATGGGGGATTAACTTTTCTTTTTAGTTTTCAATATTTATAGGGGAGACATTCTTATCTTTTAATAACCTGGAATCTTATAAAAATAGCACAGATTATTCTTTGAATCTAATTCACTTTCCAGTCAACCCTTCAAAGCCGCCAAAAATTTCCTATATCAGTCCCTCATTTCCTATTGGACCACTCTTTATTATAAAACAAGAGGCTTCAGTGTCTTCTCTCACAAAAACTTCTAGATCCAGGTGATCTTTTCCTGGGTCCTCTGCCAACTTCTGAAGTTTGTGGCCAGTGTAGGGAGATGACTGTGTAAACACTTTATTGCAGAACAGCACTTTCCCTTTATGGCCATCAGGATCCACCCAGATGAATCTGGACACAACATGTGTTAGGCATTGAACAAACACTGAGAGGCTCCTCTTTTCCTGCTAAGTCTTACCCAGCTCATCAAAGTTGACAGGCTTCATTCTGACTCTTTTAGTTGCCACTTAATTCAGTAAAGAAAGTGGAGTCAGAGATCTCCTCCTACTAGATCTTCCAGTCCCATTGGAGCTTGGTTCTAGGCACTGCCTCATCACCCATGAAATCATGTATACTCAGTATTCTTCGTCCCTAGAGTGCACACTAGCAGGGCATAAATCAGGCATTTCCCACCTTGACATCAGAAGCCTGAACCCTGCACTTTCTTCCTTGAGTGAGAGTCTCAGAAGGTAGGAACATACCATCATCCCATGTCAGTTTAAACAGCAAGGCCAACTTTTTAAAGCCTTGATAAATCCATCAGGATACTCAGTAACTCTTTTCAAGACTCTCTATCTCTCCTATTCCTGGATAAGTAAAGAGGGCCTGTTCTGATATCACCTTGACATTGGCACAGATGGGAAGATGTTTCTCAGGTGGGGCAGTAAGAACTAGAGAAATAGTCTCTGAAAGAGGAAGGACCCTCTCAGAAGAAGACACCAGAGACTGAGATGTCCTTTTTGAGTAAGATGGGGCAGAGCCTTATTTCATTACCTCCTGGGGTGCCCACTTGCCCAAGGAGGAGGAAGGGGACAATGCCACCAGGTACAAGGGGTCTCAAGAAAATTTAGACACCCTCTAAGTGGATCTCAAAGGGTGAAGAATAGTTAGAAATTGGAAATTTCCTTCCAGGTTACAAAAGAGATCTAGCTACAGAATGGTATTATACTCTAAGCATCTACTGAGTCTCCACTGAATACAAGCCTGAGTCTTTTTACCATTCTAAATTAGTACCATGATAGCATCTGTCAATCAAAATACATGAAACCACTGTAATTCACTTTATAATCTTTTAACCAAATCATTATTTACATATTTATAACTAATGTGTATATGCATGAATTCTAAATCCATTTAAAACCTGTATGTTACTGCTCTATGTGAATTCTTTGTTTATCAGACAGGACCACATATATAATTTCAACAGTTCAAATGGCATCATATTGTAGTGATACATGTGTGGCCATGTTTATAGCAGCATAAATCATACTAGTTAAACATGGGGAGTTGATTATATGTCCATTAACAAAGGAGTGGAAAATAAAGTGTAGTAAGTGTGCACAATAAATACTACTCTGTGATAACGAAGGATAAATTTGGGTCATGTGAAGAAAAATGGTTACACTTTAGATCACAATGGTAAGTGAAAATAAACTGGTCAAACAAACTTAAAAATTGCATGGTTTCTAATATATAGGAAACCCAGAATATCTATCAGTGTCAAAAAATAAAAACAGATAATAGAAAATAAGGAGAGAGGGCTTTTGCAATAGAGAGGAATGCTGTATTACTTTTTTGTTACAGAGACACAATAACTGACACTCACAGTATTACAGAGAAAATAATAATTTAGAGTTACATTTTGTAGAAGTTTCTGTCCAGAGTTAACTGGCTCCAAAGAAGTGTCGACTGGCAGAAGGGCATGGTGGAGGAGTCTTACTCATGGTAAGGTAGTCAGGAAACAGACAAAGAGAGAGAGAAACCAAAGGAAAAGGGAGAGAGTCCCTTCCAGGCCACATCCCTAATCACCTCCCTCCTCCAACTCATCTTCACCTTCCAAATCACATTCAGGTATAAAATCATCAGTGGATTAATATGATGATGATTATCACATCCCCATGATCCAATCATCTTACAAAAGCCTTGTTCTTGAACAGATGAAGCTTTGGGGGTCATCTAAATATAAATCATAACAGGGGCAAAGGAGAGGGAGGATGAAAGAAGGAAAAGGATTGAAAAAGTAATTAAGATGTGTTATGTACATGTGCCCCCCCTTGGCTAGGAATGAAATCATTATGTACTATGAATATATACTAATAAAAAACTAAAATTAAGTAAAAAATCTGTAGAGCACTAAAATTAGTCCACCCATGTTTAAATTTTTTGGCTTATATGTTACTTAAAACATAAAACATTGGAAAACAACATGTCTTTATTTTTTTATATTTGATGTCTGGTTTTTTATTTTCGTGAGTTAAATGCAAAGTTTGTAAAATTCTGCTGTGTTATCAATATTGACATTTTGAACTGAAAACATTTCTATTACTTTTTACAAAAAATTCTCAGAATATCTTTTAAATTGTTTTTATTAATAAAATAATCATAAACATGAATTTGATTTGAATTTTTTGTATTCCAAATTGATAATCCAGTAGGACAAGTAATTTTTGTGTACCTGTTTTGTGATTAAGTTTGCAATTCTGTTAAATGATAATTTAAAAACAAACCCTTTAGCATTAGACTCACATTTTTTTTCCTGTTGATCTGTGTGTATCTAGCATGGAAAACACGAAAGTATCTTAATTATGTAGTATATGAAATCATCATGAGGTGAGAAATACAAATGCATTCCAAATTTTTAATTTCTCGGTTGTGGAGAAGCAATAAACACATCCATTTGTTTTATGTTTTGTTTTGTGTTTTGAGGAAAGGACAGGTTAGTAAATTTTACTTAGCCTGTCAGGGCAGAAAAAAGGGAATCATTCTCTACTGCACCCTATTCACAAATATAATCTTTAAGAATGAGAGTACATAAAATTATAAAGAAAAAAATTCAACTGCAAATATGTTCAAAGTCCAATTTTACAAATCTCACAAAAAGCAATTTACAAAAAAGAAAACTCACTAAGGTGGAAGTTGTTTTAATGTTTATAAAATTTGATATCAATATATCTTGAGGCAAAATTTAACTTGAAATAAAAAAATAATGTTAGAGAAGATATAAATTATATAAATTATATATAGTATTCATATTATTAAAGATGTAAAATGAATAAATATTATTGAAATGAAGAAAACTGTGTATAGATATTATGAAAAAGTATCCAATAGTAATTCTATTTATTAAAAATGTACTCTTTGTAATTCAAAAAGCCATAAAAATTTTAAATAATATATTATATGCACTGGAGTTGAATTTACTAAGCTGAAATTAAATCAGAAAAAGTAAAATTCAATGGCATGAAATTATTTAATGATACAGGAATAAAGATGAGATGAGAAGGCCCAAATTTCTAAAACAGTGTTGCTAGATGATGAGATTGAATTAATGCAAGAATTATTTGAATTGATGAATATGTTTTCAGAGATGACATTAGAAATATGACCTCAAATTGAAGAAGGACATGGAGTCATCAGTAAAATACATTTGAAAAGAATGTGTAAGGATACACTTATATCAGGCATCTCACGTCATCCTCTCCTCTTGTTATAGTTCTTATTAGACTCTAGCAGAACTTTAATGGAGACAACCTAACAGTGTCTTCTTTACTTTTACAGTACACTCAAATCTCCAAAATTTCCCCTCACTGCAGCATGCATCACTGCTATCAGCACAATACTTTCAGTGCTCCCTCACCCTGAACCAGGGGAATCATACTCTCTCTTTTCTCAACAATCTCCCCATGGTTTTGAGGTATAAAATTCATCAGAATTCTAACGGTCAAGTCTAAGTTGATCATTCATTTTTGCTTCAATCACTCTCCTTTCCTGCTTCTTCACTCCTGCTTTACAATCTGCCTCACTTGGATTATATTCCCTAATAAAATAAGGACACGTGGTCTTTAATCTGAGGCTTTGATGTCTGGATAAAAAAAGTTTAAAAAATTGCTGGGGAACTGTAGCACAAGAGTGGTAAAAAGAAGACCCATAACCATGACTGATAAAACTTTTAAAGAATATATTTCTATGGAAGACAAGTTCATGAGGAAAGAGAAGGATTTATGAAACAATAAAGGAAAAAAAATGGATGATCAAGTAGACAAATCCAAAAGGATTAGCTGTTAAAATATCACATATATGGGTAACTAAATTTGAAACTGGTCTTAAAGTAAACTACAATGAAATTCTAGAAAATAATTACAATGAATGTAAGATAAAATAAAATCAGAGTGTTTTGAATTTCTCATTATGTATGGATGTGGTTGAGATGTAAAACATAAAATTACAAAAATTCAACTAAAAATGTTAGCATTGTAACCAAAACACTATACTATTTAAAAGAAATGAACAAGTTCATCAAGGGGAGAATAGAGTATCATGTGAAAAATTAAAATTATAAAAGGAAATACATTATGCAGAATGAGAACACACACAACTAGGGAAGAAAACTGACATGGAGCTGGAAAACTGTCACTTGTGGGGCTAATTTTTTTTATTTCTACGGCAAAACATTATCAGACAAATATAGAAGAATAATATCTCAGCCTGGATTGTGGATAGACTACACTTTTGGTTTTGAAATGAGATAGTAATAATTAAAATTCAAAAAATGTAATAGATATGTCTTTTTAAAATTTTTATTAAAAGAGAAAAAAACATGCAAAGGGTAGAGATAATACGGAATTTCATAAAAAAGATAAACAATAAGAAATCACTAGTTGATAAATTACATGTTGTCGTCTTAGAAATAATTGTTCAAGTTACAACATTAAAGCATACAAAGTAGATCGTCAAACAGTGAGAGTGTAAATGGCCATGCATACATGAGTCTCTACATGCATTTCCATCCTCTCTGTATTAGAGGGAAAAACAAAAACTAGTAAGACAAAACAAAACAAATTCCTATAAAAACATGAACCCAAAAAGTCATATAAAACCACAGTACAAGGTTATCTACAATGATTGCTGTATTGTTTCTTATTATCTTCAATAGAATTGCCTATATCATTAGGCATAAACGAATACATCAGTATAATTGAATAAAACAGTACATAACAATATTAGTAAAAAATAAAACATTGTAGACAATATAAAACTTCAAAGGCAGGTAATAATCAAACCAGAGTGGATATTCTAGTGAATCTTGTCATCTTAAGTGCAGTTGCCTATACTCTCAGACTTGATACTATCAATCATAACAGCTTTGAATAAAATCTATCAATACAAAACAGTGATCTAACAATCCAGATTTCATTACAATCAGCTATGGTAAAACAGTGTAGGTTTTACAGAGCTTTAGATTGACTTAATAGGAAATTAAGGATGATTACCATACTATATCCTGTCATTTTGGGGATTACTGTTTGTACCCTCAAATCTAGTACAGGTAGAATGACTGGAACAGAATATAATACATCTAAGCAGAGCAGTGTGAGTAATGTGGGTTTTTAAATCCTGGTGCACTATTAACAATATAGTGTATCAAGGCCATCTATGTTAGAGATTATAGCCAACCTTCTCTGCCTCATTTCTGCTATGCTATTTTTCTGCCTGTTTGTCTACTTTTCTCCTTCATTCTACTGCCTGCCCCACTCATTGAGGCCTTTCTGCCACTGTTCCTAAAATCCTGGTATTTTTTTTCTCACTCTAGAATGTCCTTCAGTATTCTAAGTAGGGTTGTATTGGTGGTCACAAACTCGGCCAGTTCCTCTTTGTCATGGAAGCATCTTGTTTCTCCATTAATTTCTAGTGAAAGTTTTGCAGGGTACATCAATCTGGGCTGGAGTTTATTTTCTTTAAGGGCTTGGAATATTTTGCTCCAATCTCTTCTTGATCTGAGGGTCTGTGTGGAGAAGTCAGCCGTGATTCTGATGGGCTTACCTTTATAGGTAATCTGTTTCTTTTCTCTGATGGCTTTTAATATTCTGTTTTTATATTGAATTTCTGGTGTCTTGATTATTATATGTCTGGGTGTAGATCTGTTTTGGTTGTAGGTGGCTGGGGTTCTCTATGCCTCACATAACTGAAAGTCATTTATTTTCCCATCCTTGGAAAGTTTTCCTTAATTATTTCCATAAATAGCCTTTGTAATTTGCCTGTATGTATTCCTGATTCTTCGTTCACATTTCTTACACTTAAATTGTAGATTCTTTATCATCTTCTATCCTTTGTATTGTTACTGCCTGTTTCCTTGTTATTTTTAAGAGATCTTTCTTTTCATGATCACACATTGCAAACTTAAATTCAAGTTTTGATAATCTATCCTTAGTTTCTTATAAGGCATTTTGCCAGCTTTCAATGGAATTTTTAATTTCCTGATAGTCTCTTTGAATCTGCTTCATGTATTCTATATTTTCTGTATATTCTTTATCAAATGTTTTTCTCCATTTTTTGTGTTCCTCCCTTCTCCCATCCGTATCTTCCTGAGAGATGCTCCCTGAGAGCATTTCTTTTATTACTCTACTCATATCTTGCTTTACCTGATTTAATATTTCAGTTTTGAGCTCATCTACAAGGTCCCAAAGATATCTTTTAATGTCCATTGAAGCCATGCCTGCTGTTGCATGTATGCTGCCCTCAGTCACCCTTGTTTTTCTGTCTCCTGGATCGGGGCTCTCAGGGTTCTGGGCTGGAGGCCTATTCCTACCTCTCTCTCCTGTCATGGTCCCGGCTTCTTCCACACAGTTCACATTGCAGATCCCAGCCCCCTTTCCTGTTGGCCATGCCTCCTCTGAAGCATGCTTGTGAGGGTCCTCCCCCCTCTCCTGACTGCTCTTATCACTGAGGTGCAAGTAGTGGCTGCCTAAGCCTGCCCTCCCCACTGGGCCAACCAAACTGCAGAGGCCTTCCCCTAGTTAATGCTTGCTAGGCACAGGGTATCAATTTGGGACAGCTCATTGGGTCCCAGCCAGGGGCATGGCCGAGTCTAAGAAAATCCCAAGAATCTGCTTTGGGGAGGGAGGAAACAACTGAAGTCACTGTTGCTCCCAGTTCAGGCTCCTCCTGCCAGATTCCAACATGTCGCCCATTTGATGTCACCCATTTGATCATACCCTTCCCGTTGAGGGGGGTGTCCCAATCCCAGCACTGACCATGGATTAATGAAACTCTCTTTGCCCACTCTGCTCTCCATTGGGCTCACCAACCCACAACTTCAGCGCTGCTCCACTTCCCGTGAGTCGTGGTGGGAATGAGTTTGGGTGGCTCTGCCGGCAGTGCCAGATTCAGGCTGGTGGAAATTCATTCCACTACAAAATTGGCTGGTCACATCAAAACACTGTGTCCAGCTGTTCCTGTTGTAGTCCCAACATATTTGAAGAGCTTTTTTAAGTTTTAATTTCTTCCTGTGTCAAGAGGATCCATCTCCCTCTGTCTGGGTCTCTCCAGGGTGTTTTATTCTGGCGTATGATTTGTTTCTCCCAGGAGGCTCTGTTTTTTGTTGCTCACTGATCAGCCATCTTGTCTTCCTCCCAGATGTCTTTATAAATGCTTTGAATCTTGTATCATACAGTCTTTTCTCTTTGGAATAGCTTTTTTTGTCTCTATTCTTTCTACTGTCCCATCTTTAGAACATAATCTTAGGAAATTTTGAAACAATGTACATAGTAAATATGTACTGACATCAATAGTGAATATGCTTTGCAAACTAAAACCATTACAATAAATAGAAACTCCTCACAAAACTGCATATTTTTCTATCAAAAACTACCTTTACTATATACTGTGTAATATTCTAGGGAGCATTTCAAAATTAGAAGATAAAAAAATTTATGTACTATATTTGAAATTTTTTTCCTTTGAAATATTTTAAATGAATAATTAACATCACAGTATTTGTCAGCAAAGGTTGATTGTGTCAACTTGATTGGCTTGGGAACCACCTAGCATTTGGTGGAGCATATTTTGGGGTGTTCTGCATTTATCAATGATGAAAGACCTTAGGTACTATATCTGAGCTACTTCTCTGAAGCTAAGATCTCCTGCTTTGCTTTTCAGCTACCATGAACTAAACAGGTATTTCTGACCACACCCT
The DNA here is from genome assembly GCA_004027455.1 of Hydrochoerus hydrochaeris. Taxonomy (NCBI): domain Eukaryota; kingdom Metazoa; phylum Chordata; class Mammalia; order Rodentia; family Hydrochaeridae; genus Hydrochoerus; species Hydrochoerus hydrochaeris. Next base: position 4,978 of record PVLA01018308.1, on the reverse strand, counting down.
TCTGTCATAACGTTCGTTCCTTGGAGCCAATCCACCATATACTGAATTCCCTGAAAGCATGAGCTCAGTCTGATCTTTCCTTCTTTAACTGTGGGTATTGGGTATTGTGTCCCAGAAATAGGAAATACACTACCTATAGAAAACGTTTACATTAATGCCCTATAAAATTGCTATATTCTAGATAATTTCCGACTATGATACTCCTAAGTATCAACTTGACATTAATCTTCTAGGCTTACTTTTGCAAACAAATATTTCTGTAGTGAAATTATCATAAATAAACACTTAACAAACACAGTCATTAATGAAGAAAGTATTTATTGGTGCACAGCTATATATAACTTATGTGGGAGCTATTAAATATCTAGAATACAAAGACAATCTATTAGCCTAGCAGCATATTTTATGAAAGAGATGGGAATAAATGCACAATCATTATGATATTACAAATACTACCAGAATTGTATTTCTAATAATGTTACAAAGTAGACCACTCACTGAGACAGGAAAAATAAATTTGTCAAGTGTGAGAAATGAAAAATATAATAACAAATATTTTAACTTTTATTTTGAAGAAAAGTAAAAAGAATACCTGCTTTAACAATGAAAATGAAATGACAAATATTGAAAATATTTTCTTCCTGCTTACAAGTATCTTCAAACCAGATCTTTAAATTTCCCATTTGAATCCAAACACTGATGCATTTTTTCTGATACTGATATTTTACAATAATTAAGCATAATACTAATTTTAATGTTATATGAGATTTTCATATTTTATGGGATTTTCTTCTACTAAGGAGTCAATCAGTTGTTTATGTGCCTACTGACTTATGAGGTATTAGGAATAAAAACTAATTGTAGTTGGTCTTTCCCTTCTTCCCCTGCCTGATCTGCTGTTCAGCTTGTTAGGCAGTCTTCAAATAGATGCATGCCTTTTTTAAACCAAGAAACATTAAACCAAATGAAAGTACAAATAAAATGATAAAACCTAAATAAATATAAAAAACCTAGGGATATATCAAAGTTATTTAAAATTCCCAGTTAGACATTGCTAGTGTCTTCTTCATGTTTTATGAGTCAGTTTTCCATTTTCTTAACCACAAATATTAGTGATCAATTGTCCACTTCCCTGCACTGGTTTACACTTCAGAAATGATATTGAAGCCCTTGTTAGAAGGATTACAAAAGAGGAATGCTCTGGTGTGAATATCGTTTTATGTGTTCCTTATGGGTTGGTGTTTTGTAAACTTGGTCTTCAGTGTAACAACGTTGGGAAGTAGTGGAACCTTTATGAGGTCGTGGCTCACGGGAAGTGATTAAATCATTACAGGCATTACCCTCAGATGAGATTATGTAGTTCTTCTGGGAACTCAATTAGTTCCTCTGAGACTAGGTTACTATAAATTGTTAATAGTGGTGCTTCTCTACACTTTGTCTTCTGATATTGCAAAGTGGACTTTCACACACACACATCTGCTGTGATATGATGTGTTCAAAGTCCCTCAGCAGAGGCCAAACTGATGAGAAACTCAATGCTTCGTTTTTTCAGGCTTCAAAACTATGAGCCAAACAATCTTCCTTTATTGTAATTTACCCAGCCTCAGGTATTTTGGAGCAACACAAATCAACATATATAAAGAATAAAGATAAATTTACTTCTGCTATGGATTGTCATCATCTTGCTTTGTGCAAAGGGAATAGTGGCATAGCAAAAAGAAGATGAGAGAAACACTCTATATAGATATAAGAGGACCAACTGGAATTCAAACTTGGGATGTGGGTTTTTGCCAACTTGAACCTGTGGCTCCATTACCTAATGCAGTGACCTCCGGTAAGGCACCATAGATCACAAAAGTTCACGTTTTCTAAACTAGTGAGATTTAAATATCTTCAAGCAAAAGCATAAAATACAGACAAAAATCTCTTTTAATAATTCTCTGACTTATTCCATGGAAATTTTATTTCATGTTTACAATGTGACTAGCTATAAGCTACATGGACATTCTTAAATATAATATAATTTATACTACCTTTCCAAATTTTACTATCTGTTGGGAAAAATAATGAAATAATGGCACCAAATTAATGCCAGCATAAATATTTAAATTGTTTAATATGAAAATGAACTTTTCTCAAGCACCCAAGTATAACAGAAGTCATCATTTCAATATGGTATTGGAAAAGATCACATTGACACTCTCCTGGGAATAGAAATTAGCAATCAAAAGCAAGCTGATAAGCAGGCATGTGGATGACAGGGCAGGGGTCCAAACTCAAACTTTTTTGTTTTCAGTGTTGTAGCTGTGTGAAAAGAAGGGGTAGAAGAAAAAATAAATAAAAACATCTCTCTTTCCAACAGTGAAGCAATTGGGTTGATTAATGTTCTAGTCACTTAAGTGAAGGCATGAGACCCACTTTGATAAACTAAATTTTAACACAGTCTCTGAGAAATATTTCTTACAGGCTATTTGTTAAATTACTCATTCTAACAAATTAATAGACTGTCCTCATCCTTTAGAAATGTTTAATGACAGGTTAGGAAAGGATTGGCCAGTGGCCTGATCTTAAGCAATGTTATCTTATTTTGAAAAGTTTATCAACAAAAAACAATTGGAACCTTTCCTTAGCTCCCTGGTACTTCCCTAAATTTTGTCAGTTATATATTCTTCTTCTTTCCTTCCTATTGAAGGAACTATTATTCCTTATGACTTATAATCCTTCCTTTTTAATTCTAGGTTCTGTATCATAGCATTTCTTCAAGGACCTTGCCTTGTCTGACATATGTACAATTACCTTCTTCACATTTTTTTTCAACTCCACCACTCAAGAAAATAATTATAAATTTAAACCACTCAAATCTACATTTTTTTCACTTATCTGCATCTCTCCAACCTGGCCAATATCATCACAAATGATATTAACCATTCACTTCATATCTTTTACAACCCAGTTTATTAGGAAAATAATTCAAATTTTCTGCCTCTGAATAAAATTAGCTATGAATTTCTCAACTATTGGAATTTAGCTCCTTCTCTATGTGCTTCAGTAATAAAAACAATGACTAATATTATCACAAGCTTATAATTTGTCAAATATAACTGAAATTTTTCAGAAATCATATATCTTGTTTTAGCTCTGAAACCTCTATATTATTGGTCAACCCCCATCTTCTGAAAGTTCTTTTAAGTTTAATTGATTACTTCTCTTTAGATTGTCCTTGTTTTTCTTCTTTTGAAAACTACCAGAGTTTCTTCCTCAAAGTTTTTTAAGAATGTGCATATTTGGAAAATACATATTGTTTTGATAGTGCTTCAAACATTTTTTTTTCTTTTCTCTATTCCAATAAAAGAGATTATTAGTGTTTCTCTTGTCATCCATTCTCTGAAAGAATGTGGACGTTCAAAGATTTTTTCTTACTTCTGGTGCACGCTGAGTTACAAGTAGAAGAAAATATAGACAAATAAAAGAAACTTTGTTAGTTAAGGAAGAGATTTTGGGGATAGTTTTTAAAGAGGATTCCAAAGAGCATTAGAGTACTTTTCAAAAGTATGTTATGACGAGAGAGAAGAACTGCTATTTGGTAAACAGAAAGTGCATGGGAAAGAAAACAACATTTAAAATAAGGCTGGGGTAAAGCTATATGTAGTTTTGCCAATATTTGAGAAACACAAGAGCCTCAATTATTTTGAAGTATATTTGATTTGAGCTCTGTGTTTCTTGTACTAAAATGGAGCTCTAACACATTCATGTTTCATTTATTTAGCTGCATAATCTAAAGATTAAAATACAATGATAAAATGGGTGTTTCATTTCTTAGAAATGAATTTATCTGTATACTTATGAGTCATGTATCTACCAACCACATTTCAATAAGCAGTTTCCTTAATTAAAGTATATTTTTTCATGACTCTCACCAGGATTCCTCCAAAATCAGAATGTACCACTTAGATTTCTCTCTTGAGCTATAGATATAAAATTTCAACTATTAAACCCAATATTTCCAGTACTATGAACTATAGGTATCAAAAGTCAAAGTGTTCAAGTAGAAAATATTTTCTTATCTATTTCCTGTTTTATAATTAGAACCATAATATATTCAGGTTTATAGAATAGGTTACAATTTTTAAATACAATCTATGTCCTGAGTCAGTATTAGACATATGTTCCCTCTTCCTCATACGTACATCTATCAACTTCCCTGGTGTATGAAAAATTTCTATACACAAATACTATAATTGTCTGTTCTTGGTTAGGGTGTTTCTATATACCACTTAGCATTCTTCTTAATTCTTCTAAAGCATATTGTTTTACCAATATCTAAGAATATCCTCGCCCATTTAATAACTTTTGTAAATCATAAAGCAGTCCACACTGAAAAGGTATTTGCCATATATCAGAGGTTATTGTAAAACATTTAAGTATTAGCTATTTAATTATAAGAATGAGTTTTTAAAAAATACTGTAAATATACCTGAGTTACACAGATATATGTCTAAGGAGCAAAATATTACATGAGAGCTTAACAATCAGTAGAACTTGGATGTGAATGAAGGTAGTCTGATTTAAGAATGTCTTCTAGTAGCCAGCTTTCAATATCTGGTACATTTTGTTCTTTTCAATGAATTTATTTATGGATCCTGAAAATAGCATAACTGTAGAAACTTTCACTTTTTTTATATTCACTTCAGATATTCTACCCAGGTCTATACTTTGTCTAACTCACTAGTTTATGTTTTAAGAAGGGTTTCATATCACTTTCACCAAATCTTTGTTCTCACATCACTATACTAATATTGTGTTACTTACCTGACAGAGGAGATACCATGACCACAAATGTGGCTTTCCCAAGGGAAGGCATATCTGTTGCACTCTGGATGAGTTGATCCCTGAGATGTCCCCAAATAATGGGAAATCGGCTGCATAGTTTGTGGTAGTGGAGGGCTTCTCACTTTCCCTTGAGGAAAAATTTAGGAAA
>PVLA01018307.1:0-14886 GCA_004027455.1 Hydrochoerus hydrochaeris | reverse complement strand
AGGACCCTGAGAGAGGGACACGGACAGGCGGGACAAAACAGCGTGGAGAGGTTGACAACCCACTGGAGTGGAGGTTATGAGTCCACACAGCCTTGGGGATCTCCCCAGCTGTGACAGCACACACACCCAGACCCCCAGCACACACACCTGGGATGAGCTAGGAGACAGGATAGAGACGCCCTGTGCAGATGGATCAGAGAGGCCACGCAAGGACTGGGCGGAACCAGCTGTGAGACCAGGAGGCCCTGCTGAGGACAGACACCCTGGCAGCTGGGAGAGCATCTTAGCGACAGCAGGGGTAAGGGGCTGGGGGGAAGGCTACCCAGAGACACAGAAAGCTCCCAGGTGAAGACAGCAGCAGCCTGCACACCTCAAGGCCAACGTCAGCCTCACGCCATCACTAACCACACTTCCAAAACTACTGGTTGAACAAACAGGCATGGATGCATGCACATACAAGGGAACACTCACTTCGATTCACTAAAAACATCAAACTTAATTTCCTTTTTCCATGCTATTTGCTATGGAACTTTTGAACCTATCACTTTTGTCTCAGCTACATGGTGTGCACTGGCCAACGAATGTTTACCATGACATAGAAATAGGCTTGAGCTAGCGTTTGAGTTTTCATCACTTGTGATTCATCCCTTTTTATCAAAAAGTATTCATCTGACTTACTCATTCAAAGAGGGCATAGACACAGATGGCAAAGCTATCAAACCACTTTGAACTACAAAATACAGATGAGTTTACTTGTCAAAAGTTGACCAAATACGTTTAATAGTCAACATACTCAAACTGATTATCAGTGGGGCTGCATAACCAATGAATCAAAACTAAATATATATTATCTAGTGTTATAAAATGCTAAAATTTCACATCATTTTGTTTTGCATTAATTTAAAACATAATGGAATCCAATGGAATAAATGAAAGTTTAAAATTAGAATTATCCCTGGCCAACCACCTCATGGGCCCAGGAACTCCAGCCATCATTGTGCATAGGGCCGGGCCAGACCGTGACCCCACAGTCAAATCACTGCCACTGGGGACACTCCCACCTCCTAGACCTAGCATTGCTGTTGATCTTTGGCTCCCACTCCTTCTCCAAGAACCTTGAACTGCAGTGGATTAAAGTGCTGTATCGAGGGCAGACTCAGTAACCCCTCATCCAAGCAGAAGAACTCAGCAGGCTTCCATCAGTGAGATGAGTTTGCCCCTCAAATAGGAAGAGAGTTTGCCAACTTCAGTGGGTAAACAGGAGCAATAGTGAAGCCCCCTCCAGGAGTAGGCCATTGTGAGCTTGGCAAGGGTGTAGGTGAATCCTTCCTCCACACACAGAATGTCAGATAGATTGAGGAGGGTGCCATTAAGGCCTCCCCCAACCTGGAGAAAATTAAAAGGGCCTATGCGACACCCAAGACACAGTAAGGTCCCATCCAAGGCAAACACTATAAACAGGGAGAAATGGTGACTCTGAACAACCTGAAGACATAATAACTGCAAGAAATAAGGCTTGATTTCCATCAATACTCCTAGGCCTGTCAGTCTAGGAAGAATATAGGATTCACCCAACAGACCCACAGGGGGAATTCAGGTGACTGGCCCACCTCTTGATTGTGGGACCCAGCAATTGAACAAACATCAAACTTACAGCAAGACAATATGCATTACAGACAGTTTAAACTGTTGGTATTGAAAGACCAAATATTAACCCAAAAGGGGAAAATGGCAAAACAAAAAAGCAAAATGTAATCTCAAACATTTAATTCATCAGGAGAAATTACAGGAGACATTGAAATAGAGAACTTCAAAAGGCACCACCAGAAATCGCTGAGATGATAGCAAGTGAAATAAAAAAAAATCCATGAGGCTATAGAGGAAATCAAATTACAAGATATCTCTTATGTAAAGACAGAAATAACAACTTTAGTAAGGAGTTGCTCAGTCCAGCTAAAGAAATAGATAAAAAAGTACAGGAGCATGGGAAACTGATTGAAACCTTGAATGAACAATATAGAAAACAAGGAATCCATGAAACAAACTTAAAGAGACATTCAAGAAACAAAAAATTCTACTCAAAGCATGCAAAACCATTTAAATGAAGCTGAGGGTAGAATTTCAGACCATGAAGACAGAATCACAATTAGTGATCATGAAAGGATAAAACTTTTAAAAATAACAAAGCAGCATGAAGTGACAATCCAGCAGCTTCAAGCCAAGAGAAATAATATAAGATTAATAGGCATCGGAGAAGATGCAGGAGTCAATGCAAATGACAGGGTTAAACTATTCACAGAAGTAATAGCAGAAAATTTCCCAAAAATGTGGAAAAAATATGATATGCAGATGAGTGAGGTAAATAGAATGTCAAACAGTCACAAACATAATGAATCTACACTCAGACATATAATAATTAAGATCCCAAACATGCACCCTAAAAACAGAATACTAAAAGCTGTTATAGAAAAGACTCACCTATCAAGGAAAGCTCATTAGAATCACTGCAGACTTTTCAGCACAAACCCTCAAGTCAAGATGAGCTTGGAGTGAGGTATCTCAAGCCCTGAAAGAAAACAACTTTCAACCCAGACTGATGTACCCAGCAAAACTTTCATTCAAATTTAATGCAGAATCAAGATACTTCCATGACAAAGAACACCTGAAGAAATTCATGTCCACCAAACTAACCTCAGAAAGAGTATTGCAAGACAGAGATAAAAATGTCCATGATCTCCAGAACAACAACAACAAAAAAAACCACCAGGCAGGACAAGCAACTGAACAGGGGGAAAAGCAGAAAATAAACAACTGGAATATAACATTGCAATAGAGCCAGTACAAATCAGTTATATCCATAAATGTAAATGCCTCAAGTCACCTATCAAAAGAAATAGGTTGACAGAATGGATTAAGAAACATGATCCCACAATATGCTGTATACAAGAAACACAACTCACCCAAAAGGAAACTCATAGATTGAAAGTCAAAGGATGGAAAACAGCATTCCATGCAACAGGAACCCAGAAAAAAGTATAACTATTCTATTTTCAGACAATGTGAACTTCAAACCTAAAATGATTAAAAGAGATAAAGAAGGTTACTACATACTTCTTAGTGGAAAAATAGAAGAGTAAAAACTAACAATTCTAAATATATATGCACCAAACACTGGAGCATCCAACTATATAAGACAAATACTAATGGACATGAAAGACCAAATACACGAGAACACAATTAAAACAGGGGACCTTAATACCCCATTGTCACAAAAAGATAGATCAACTAGAAAAAAAGTCAGCAAAGAAATAATACAACTGAATCATACTGTAAGAAAGAGGACTTAGTAGATGGGACATTCTCCAAAATAGATCATATATTATCTCATAAAACATTCTTAAGTAAATGTAAAGATATTGAAATTACCCCACGCATAATATCTGACTATAGTGCATTGAAATTTGAAATGAATGGCAAAATAAATTGCAAAACCTGCATAAAAATATGGAAATTAAATAACAACCTTTTGACCAACCAATAGGTTACAGATGAAATTGAAGAAGAAATAAAGCAATACCTACAATTAAATGAAAACATGGAAACAACATACTGTAATCTGTGGGATGCAATGAAAGTGGTCTTAAGAGGGAAATACATAGCAATAAATTGTTATATCAAGAAAATAGAACAAACACAAATAAACAACCCAATGCTTCTTCTCAAGTCGCTAGAAAAAGAAGAAAAAATAAAATGCAAAGCTCAAAGAAGAAAGGAAATTGAAAAGCTCAGAGCAGAAATTAATGCAATTGAAACTGGAAAAAACAATACAAAGTATTAATGAATCAAAAAACTAGTTTTTTGAGATAATAAACATAGCTGACAAATTTACAGCCAACCTTATCAAGAAAAAGAAAGAAAAGCACAAATTCAGGCAATAAGGACTAAAAAGAGGGAAATTAATACAGATCCCATAGAAATTCAAAAGATAATGAATATTTCCTTTGAAAATCTCTGTGGAAAATACAGAGGACATAGATTTCTAGGAACATGTTACCTACCAAAGCTCAACAAAGAAGACATACCAATTATGAATAATCCAATATCAGCTATTGAAATTGAAAACAAATTAAAAATTTGCCAACAAGGAAGAGCCCAGGTCCTGATGGATTCATGGCTGAGGTCTATAAGAAATTTAGAGAAGATTTGATGCCAATACTCCTTAAACTCTTCAATGAAATTGAAAAGGAAGAAATCCTCCCTAAATCATTGCTGGAGGCAAGTATTACTCTGGTACCAAAACCAGAGAAGACACAACCATAGAGGAGAACTATAGACTAATATCACTAGTGAACATTGGTGCAAAGATTCTCAATAAAATACTGGCAAATACAATGCAACAAATCATCAAGAATATTATACATCATGACCAAGTGCAACTCATTCCAGGAATGGAGGGATGGTTTAACATATACAAATCAATAAATGTAACACACCACATCAACAGAACTAAAAGGAAAAACCACATGGCCATCTCAATAGACACAGAAAAAGCTTTTGATAAAGTCCACCATTTGTTCATGATAAAAACCCTTCAGACACTCTGAATACTTGTGTCTACCTCAATCTCATAAAGGCCATCTATAACAAAGCAACAGCCAACATTATACTAAATGGACAAAAACAAAAGCTTTCACTCTAAAATCAGGAACAAGACAAGGATGTCTATTATCACCACTCCTGTTTAACATAGTTCTGGAAATATTAACCAGGGAAATCAAATAAAATAGAGAAATAAAAGCAATACAGAAAGGAAAGGAAGAAGTTAAATTATCACTATTTGCAGGTGACATGATATTCTATATAGAAGACCCAAAAAACTCCATTAAAAGACTACTAGAGGTGATAAACAAATTCAGCAGTGTAGCTGGACAGAAAGTCAGTGCTCAAAAGTCAATAGCACTCCTGTACACAAATAAAAAACTCCCTGAGACACAAATTATAGAAATATTACCTTTTATGATAGCACCTAAAAAAATGAAATACTTAAGAATCAACCTAACCAAAAATGTAAAAGATCTATACACTGAAAATTATGATAGGGTAAAAAACATGATTGAAGAGGATATTAGAAAATGGCAGGATATTCCTTGCTCTTAGTTAGGAAGAACCTACATTGTGAAAATTGTCATACTCCCAAAAGTGTTATACAGATTTAACATAATACAAATTTAATGCAATACAATTAACATAACTTACAAATCTAGAGAAAACACACCTAAAATTCATTTGGAAACAGAAGAAACCAGAAAAGCAAAGGCAATTCTGGGCAACAAAGGCAAAGCAGGAGGCATCTCAATTCCTGACTTGAAACTATACTACAAAGCTACAGAGATAAAATCAGTATGGTACTGGCAAAGAAATATAACTGAGGATCATTGCAACAGATTAGAAGATGCAAACACAACAAAGACACTGAGCAACCTGATACTTGACAAAAGGGCTAAACATTTTTACATGGGAAAAACATAACCTCTTTAGTAAATGGTGTTGGAAAAATTGGCTTTCCACATGTTGAAAACTGAAAATAGACCCGTGCCTATCACCATGCAGTAAACTAATGTCAAAATGGATCAAGGTTCTAAATATTAAAACAAAACAACAAAAAACTCCACTAAATATACTGGAAGACAAGGTACATAGAAGTCTTGGAGACATATGGGTAGGCCTAAAATTCATAAACAAAATGGAAATCATATGAGAAACACTTCAAAGAATCAACAACTTGGATCTCATATTACTGAGAAGTTTTTGCACTTCAAAAGAAATCACCAACAGAATAAAATGAAAGCCCATAGAATGGGAAAGAATTTGAGCCAGCAACACCTCAGACAAATGACTTATACCCAGAATAATAAAGAATTAAAAAACATTGAGTCCCCCAAATTCAAAGAACATCTCCAAAAATGGGCATCTGAGATGAACACACAGTTCTCAGAGAAAGATATACAAATGACCAATAAATACAAGAAGAAATGTTCACCATCACTGGTCATTCGAGAAATGCAAATTAAAACAGCATTGAGACATACAGAAAGGATAGAAATACATGTAGAGATTCATGCATGTGTGCCTGTTTACACTCTCACTGTTTGAATATCTGCTTTGTATGCTTTAATTTTGTAACTTGAACGACTATTTCTAAGAGGACAATATGTAATTTATCAACTAGTGATTTCTTATTGTTTATCTGTTTTTTGAAATTCTGTATTATCTCTACCCTTTACATGCTTTTGTTTCTCTGTAAATAAAATAACATTTAAAAAAAACAGCATTGAGATTTCATCTCACTCTGGAAAGAATAGCTGCCATCAAGAAATCAACTGATAATAAATGTTGGCAAGGCTGTGGGGGAAAAGGAACACTTCTCCACTGTTGGTGGGAATGTAGATTGGTGCAGCCTGTGGAAATTAGTATGGAGATTTCTCAGAAGTCTAGGATTGGAAGTTCCATTCAATCTAGCTATTCCCCTCCTGGGTATGTTCCCAGAAAAACTGAAAAGGTCATGTCACAGTGATATATGTGCACCCATGTTCATAGCAGCACAATTTGTAATAGTTAAATGTTGGAAACAACCAAAATGCCCATCAACCACAGAGTGGATGAAAAAGATGTGTTATTTTTATACAATGGAATATTACATCAGTATACAAAAAGATGACCTTGAGGCTTTTATAGGTAAATGGAGGTAACTTGAGACTATCCTCATAAGTGAAATAAATAAGAATCATATTTATAAATATCACATTGTGTCTTTAGTGTAAAAAATAATAAAAACTGTAGGAGTAATAGGACCCAAAATGTGTAAACGCTATTGTAAGAAAGAGAGGGAAAAAGTGCTCTAAAGATTATAACTGCATGTAAGTTTAAGTGTCTAAGATAGAAAAACATATTACTAAGTTTTTGTTGGATCATTGCACAGAATTGTTTGCACTCTCACTGTTTGAATATCCACTTTTTATGCTTTAATTTTGTAACTTGAATAACTATTTCTAAAATGACAATATGTAATTTATCAACTAGTGATTTCTTAATGTTTATTTTTTGAAACTATTTATTATTTCTACCCTTTTTTGTTTTTTCTCTCTTTAAATAAAATTTTTTAGAAATTAAAATTATCTGTTTTTACTTTATTTTTAATGCCTTGTATACAATGATCAAATACAACTTATGCCCAGATATTACTGAATGTAATAATAGTTTGGTATTCATGGAACAAAGATACACTTCAAGCATTTAAAGTAAACCAACACTTCCTGTGCAAGAGATGATGAACACTTCTTTTACATTTTGTGTCTGTTTTTTTTTTTTGTTATTGTTTTGGTACCAGGGATCTAACTCACAACCTCATGCTTAACAGGCAAGTGCTTGAGCTGCTGAGCTAAATTCCTGGCCCTCTGTCTGACTTTTGACCAGCTACCAGGTTGCTGTAATGCATTCGATGTATGGCCATTATGATGTGGTATGAGAACAGATCAGAGGGCTGAGGATATAGCTCAGCAGCACAATCGCCTGCCTGGCAAAGGTGAGCTGATGAGTTCAGTCCCCTGTACCAAAAAGCAAAACAAACAAACAAACAAACAAAAACAGATTATATACTCATAGTTCTGTCATAGAAAATGGAAGAAAGGTTTATGTTTACATCTTACTGGTAATGTGTGCTAAGTCTTCAATTGTGTACAAGAAACTTTGGTCTTAGAAATTTAAAAGATCAGAGGTGAAACTATGTTTTTTTTTATTTAGGAGTTAGAGCTGATGTGCTAAAATTCAATTTAAATCACTATTGAATTCTCAACTAAAAGGATTACATCAAACATGTATAGTTTACTTTTTGAAAAATAAAGCTGTTGAAAACTGGGATAAGTTTGCACAATTTTTCTTGAAAATACAAACATAAAACTTACAGACCTTTTAAGATCTGACATAATAAATTGGACCTGACTAATTTCCTGACGGTCTCTTTGACGTCTTTGTTCCTGAGGCTGTAGATCAGGGCATTCACCATGGGGATGAGCACTGTGTAGAAGATGGAGGCCACTCTGACCATGAGCCATGAGGTGTTGGTGGCAGGAGCACAGTAGAGGAACAGGATGGTCCCATGGAAGATACTGATGGCCGTCAGGTGGGAGGCACAGGTGGAGAAGGTTTTACTGCGACCCCCAGGTGAAGGCATCCTTGCAATTGTGACAAAAATGAAAACACAGGAAGTGAGAATGATCACCAGGCTGCTGATTTCATTGAATGTGGCAGAAGAGAAAATGAGATGTTGCTTAATGTAGGAGTCAGAGCAGGACAGAGCAGCAATGGCAGAGTGCTCGCACACGAAGTTATTTATGATGTTAGTTCCCTGGAAAGACAATTTCAGTAAGAAATAAGTAAGTGTCAGGGAACATATTAGCCCCCAAGAGTAGGATGTACCCACTAACAAGGAACACAACTTCGGTGACATCACAACTGTGTAGAGAAGAGGCTGGCAAACTGCCACAAATCGGTCGTAGGCCATTGCAGCCAACATGAATGTTTCTGTCACCACAAATATGCAGGCTAAGAAGAACTGCGTGATGCAACCCATGAAGGAGATGGTTCTGTCTTCTACGATCAGGTTTTCTAAGAGCTTTGGAGTAACTACGCTGGAGTAACAAAAATCCACAAAGGACAAGTGACTGAGGAAGAAGTACATGGGCGTTTGGAGTCTGGGGTTGACCCTGATGATGAAGATCATGCCTAGGTTCCCCAGCACGGTGATGGTGTAGATGGCCAGGAACACCAGGAACAGGGGCACTGGAGGTCCGGATACTCGGAGAAGCCCAGGAAGATGAAGGTGACTCCAGAAGTCTGATTGTTTTGGATCCTGGGAAGAAAAAATTGAAAGTATGTTCACAAAAGCTAGTGACTCTATTTAAGGAAAATATAGTAAAATGAGGAAACATTTGGAGGCTTAGTGTTATCCATAAAGTAAGGCATGGAAAGTGATTTCAACAGGTGAGTCACTTCACAAGTAAGCATTTACCAATGTGACAATTACAGAGAAAACATCAGATCCATGTGAAGAGAGTAATCACAGAAGGAAGCTCAGAGAACAAGAAAAATGTAGTTGACCATATTATAACTCAAACAATCAGACTATTATTGTTGCAGCAAAACTGAGGCCAGGAAAGGAAAGACACTTGAGGACATCAGGAGACAGAGAACAACTTTATTTTGCACCAAGTAGTCCTGGATGGAATAATTCCCAACAAAAGTAGTCCTATGAGTGTCTGTGAGCCAGCATTTTTATATGATGCAAAAGCAGGAGTTACAAAGGCAGGACAGCACAGTCTGGCAGTTCCTCTGACTGGCTAGCAGGGTGAGGTAACCAATTTCAAGGCTAGATTAATGTTCAGGAATCTTGGTACAAACAGACATGCTGCATGTTTGGTAATGCTCTCATGGTTACAGGGATCAAGAAAATAATTATAAAGCTATGAATCAGTTACAGAGCTAAGCAGTTTCAAAAAAACCAAAGCTTTTTAAAAGGACTAATTTTCCTGGGACACTTTTTCCTTTTCACTATCATTCCAGAGAACTGAATCCATGGGAAGGGCCAGTCTAGCTTTTTCACCAATCTCAGTGTAATGAAAATGTTACTCTTAGAGGATATAGTCATCCTGAGTCCACCAAGTTTTCCCAATCTCGTCTGTTTAACTCAAACTTAGAATTTATAAACAAAAAGCACCGAAAGTGTAAAAGTGTCAAATTGCTTTTTATTTTTTACTGTCTTTCTTCCCCAAGGCTATGAATTTCAATTTTCAGTGAGCTTCACATGTTGTCACACACCTCTTTCCATCTTTTCAAGATCTTTCCTATAGAAAAAGAATTCTTAGTTACTGAAAAATGTAAATCATTTTATCTGGTCTTGGTGTACTACAGTTTAAATATCCAGAATAATTTAAATTGAGACAGACACCATTTTACAGTGTATCCTGACTATATTTCTGATGTTGAAGTCTTTCTCTTACATCATCTTCACATACCCATTTTAGTCCACTTCAAGCTTCCAAAAATGAGACTTAGTTTCCTGAGGAATTACAATAGTTTTATTTCTGACCTAAATTGTTTTAGAAACCCTCATAGATAGTCCTTCCAATGATCTTTTCTCCCAGTTTCTTTATTTCATCCAATAATCTGCTCTCCATTTAACTTATTATCTTTACCCTGGCAATACCATTAATGATATCATTATACATATCTGGTAATCCTGAAAAATATCATTTTCATATAATATCTACAACATAATATGAAATTTACTTATTTTTTATCATTTGCCATGTTACCTTTTTCTATGTAGCAGTAAACTAAAATCAACAAGGACAAATATATACAACTAGGACCCAGGGATTCAGTAACACACATTGGATAAGTGAACCTGTGGATATGTAAATGAATGCATTCTAGGCTGTATTGTATGTGCATAGAATAAAAACCTGTGTGAAACCAAAAATTGATAAGTTCACTATTCAATCAGACCTTCATAGTAAAATTAAAATGCAAAGAAACATCTTGAGTCTTACATACATGTAGCTGTCATGAAACCCTAAAAGGACATGATCATCTCCATTTACTATAAAGTAAGTAAGAACAGTTATCAAAACAGCATACAGTGCATTATTTTTCTATGACCAACCATGTCTAAAGTGTCCTGCGGGAACTTTTCATTATTTCATGCAGTTATGCTCAGAATCACATCATGAGGGCTAAATGGAACCACAAGTGACACTAAGCATTGAGGGAGTACTATCCCATCAAGGACATTCAAAAATATGTGCTTGTGATTGGTAACTGTAAGATAGTGTTCACTGAGTTTTTATGAGTTTATATCCAAGACCATATACATCTCTCATGTCTTCTGCAGGTGAAGGCATTATTCACATGTTCCTACAACTTTTCTTCTTGAATTGCAACTTTAGATTCTTTTGATTTGATACTGCAATTTGATCTCCTCCTACACCTTTTATTTCTCTATTGTATTTTTAAAAATTTAACACAAAATATATTGAGTCTAAATTCCCAGAATAACATACTATTTTACTTTTTAGAACCTTTTCCAAAATCCTGTACTTTTTCTCTAGATTTACCTAACACATTTTGAGAAGCCTGAGGTGCAAAGGAAGTCACTGATATCAAAGACAAGTAAGTTTTCTGACACATATCTAGCCATTTCTTACCCTTGCCTTTTTTCTATATGTGTAGCTTTTCATCCACCTCCTACCTTCTATCTTCACATTTGCAGGATTTGGACTAAAGTTTTCAGTCTACCACTTAGCACAAAGAGGGGCAACCCTTGGACACCTGACCAATGGCCCTTTCTCAGTAGGTGTCCCCTATGTACATAATATGCATTTTAGAAACCAAACCATAGCAGCAACAGACCTTGTTCTCTTTATTCTCTTAAGGGTTCATTGAAGGAGCAGTGCCTAAAATGGCAAATGACTCAGTATATCATATAACCCTTATAGTATATTCAAATTCAAGTATGTGTGCCTAAAACAGAGAATGTTGTGACCAAAAAAGAAGAAACTATTTTCTGGTGATAAAGCCAGTTAATAGTAAATCCATTAAAAGATGATGAAACAAATACTTTTACCTTGCATTGTGTTTATCATGGCAGTGAGATTTGCACATGGATTTGCTTCCTGTTAAGATTATGGGACAGATTTTTAAACTCATTAAAAATCCACAGCTCACCTCAGTGCAGGAAGCTTCATTTGTTGAAGTTTCCTTACATTATGAATGGATTCCAGAAAAACTCCAGCAGTGAATTCAACCTTAAATTATAAGAGCAAAGCAGAAGAAAAGTGGCAGGTATCTACTGCATTTTCAATGAAAGTTTCAGTAAGACAGTAAGCTAATGCTTTCTCCTAACCTTTCCAAATCAACTCTGTGACAGCAGAGGAAAGGGGGAACTAAAGGCAGTCTCCTAGCACCAAAGCATGGCTCACATGTATGTCACCAAGACTTTAGGGACATTAACCCTGGAGAATGTCATTGCTGGGCTACCTGGGAGCCCACAAATTGATCAATTACATGAAACAAACTCCCATGTGATATTTTTATTTCACTGTAATTTCTAATATTGGACAAAATTTCATAGGCCACTTTAATTCTATGACCTTATTTTAAATCTGCTTATCAGATTTAATATATTTTTAGTTTAAATACCTAATAAATAAAAAAGATGTAAAATAGAAACTACTGGGTAACAATCTAGACATTACTACGCAATCTTTATCACATTTCTGTTTTTTCCCACTCCTATCTGGGCATTCAGGGATCAGTATATGTGTGGATATAATGCTTACTCAAGAAGTAACATAATTATATAATTATTCTCTTTAAATATTGTATTTAATCATCTTCTTAGGCAATAAATAGTTATTTAACATCTGTAAACAACTGCTTGGTTTTCTCCTAGTAAGTGTGGTAGCACTATTTTCACTGATAGGCTATGTTTTTCAATGGATTCAAATCTCATTAAGAACTTCACTATAAGCATATGTGCAAAAACTTCTCAAAATATATTAATGATTACATTCAACAGAAATTGAAATGATATTAAACACTACACCAGGTGGAATTTGTTTCTGGAATGCAAGTATAGTTCACCATGAAAAAAAAAAAAGATCAATCAGTATTGGATGAGGCAGGAGGATCATTGTGACTTCAAGACCAGCCTGCTACAGAATGAATTCAAGGTCACTTTGAACTATAAAGTGACAGTTTGTCTATAAAAAACCATCAATGTACTGTGGCATAAAATTCAGTGTAACTGTTAACAGAACAAAGCAAAAACCTACACAACCCTCTCAATTGGTGCAGAAAGAAAATTTGATGAAATCCAGCATACTTTCATGATAAACATAACTAAAAATTCAAATGTACATGGATATTTCCTCAAATAATAAATGAAAATGTAAACAACCATTTGTCTTAAAAGTTCATCTTAGTTTGACACAATGAAAACCAAATGTTGATTCTGTGTTCCAAAAATATTCCCAAATATACTGCAATTTTTTGCTTGCATGTATCCAAATAACAAGGTGGTCCATAGAATTTATTTTCATATACTCAGTAATTCGAAATCAATCTCCAAACTGCTAGCTGATAGGACACATTTTTTGGTTTGGAATGGTAAAAATAGAATATCCACTAGATGGCAGAGAGATACCATGATTTAAATGAAATACAAAAAATATTATTTTAGAGAGTAACAAAAACCAAACTGTCACTTATATTATGAATTACATAAAGGATTACACATTCCATATCACTTTATTTTGCAGATAAAAGATCAAATATTCAAAGTTGTCAAATGACTTGACCAGTTTTGAATACTTATCTGCTAATTTTATTTTTGTTTTATTCACATGTTAATTTTGACTATTAGCGACCTCTTGGGTCCTGGTTATTTCTACTGTCACCAATAATATGAAATAAAATGCAAATTTTCATTTCAAATAACAACTACAAATACTTCTAACAACATAATTTGAATCTATACCATCTTACATATTTACAAAATAGACAAATAAAAACGATAATATATATAAGCAAATATTAGTATGAAGATAAAATTCCATGTGAGCATATAAATCTTCTAAAAGCCAGGAGTAAACAAAACTAAACATGTAGATGTAATCTTACCCATTTATTTGACATATATGCTGTGGGTCATGTGTTATAATACCCACATGTGCATATGAAATAACATCATCTGTATGATAAAATTATACAGCACTGAAAGATCACATACTAACTATATGACTAGATTTCATAGTCAGATACAATAGTATGCTCTATGCATGAATAACTCATAAATAGAAAATTAAACAGAGTTAAAACTAAAGAATAAATTAGTGATTTCTAATTTATTTTATTACTATTACTGAAAATATGATCCATTACTTAAGTCTGCAAAAATCTGTTATGACTTTTTGAGTGATCACTCAAATTATTAATATGGGTAAATTTTTATTTATCTATTTACTTATTGATTAGTTTTTTTTCTTTTTTTTTATATGATCTTGTTATTTAGTCCAAGGTGGCCTTGAATTCACTGTGTAGTCCTGCTTGGTCTTGAACTCATGCAAATCTTTTGCCTCAGTCTCCCACATGTGGAGATTACAGATGTGTTCCAACATGTCTAGCAAATTTTCTATTTCAGCAAAAAAAATCATGTGCTGTTTATGTTAGCCTATATACTCTTGAAAATTAACCTGGACAAATATGTTAATTATGCTATTTAAATTCCCATGCCTTTCGACTACATTGTTAGTTTGAGTTATTACTGCATCAGAGATGTTACAGTTTCCCATGTTGATCAAAACTTGTCTACTTTTTTATAGTTCTGATATTTATTTATAGATTTTCAAGTTCTGTTATTTGCTACATGAAAGTTTGAACTGTGATGTCATTGTAGGTGGAAACCTTTGTCATTTAAAAATTATCATCTGTATGTTTAGTAATTACTTCTGTAATTGTGTGTTAATATTAAAAGCACTTTCTCTTACAGTTCCAGAAGACAAAGGAACAACATCTATACTTTTAAGGGGAAATAATTTTGAACCAAGAATTATACACCCTGCCATGTTAGCATTTATACATGAAGGCTATTGGAAGACATTCTCAGATAAAAAGAAATTAAGAAAATATATCCACCAAGAACCTTTTCCAAAAATGTTGCTGATTTACTGCAGCCAACAAAAACAATTAGAGTACAGAGATAATTGTATGAAAGATTCAATAATTAAAATTATTTAAAAGCATGAAGTCTAAAATTATTACATATATGGT
>PVLA01018306.1:0-14892 GCA_004027455.1 Hydrochoerus hydrochaeris | reverse complement strand
AGGTTTGCCCACTTAACAGCTCCCTTTTCCCAAGGAAGGTACCCTCTTGATGACCTGATTCAGCCCAACAGCAGTCACTGATAAGGCAGGAAAGGAGGAAAGGAAAAAGGGAAGAGATTGGATGTATATTTGCATATGTGTATACTAGATACATGACTGTACTACTAATCTCTGTAAGCTCATTAAGAACAGTCTTTACTTTGACTATTTGTTTGTTTCATCATTTTTATGCCTAAACCTTGTAATCTGAACAACTATTTCTGAGGTAACAATATGCAACACATTAACTAATGTTAATTTCCAAATATTTTTTTGAAATTCTGTATTGTTTCTATCCTTTGGTCTTGCTTTTTAAAATAAAAAATATTCAAAAGCCAATGAGTAGTAGAGTAACAAAAGAAATGCTCTCAGGAAGCATCTCTCAGGATGAAACAGATGGAAGAAGGGAAGAACACAAAAAAGGAGAGAAACATTCAATAAAGAATATAAAGAAAATACAGAATACATGAAGCAGATTCAAAGAGACTACCAGGAAATTTAAAACACTGTTGAAAGCTGGCAAAATGCCTTAAAAGAAACTAAGGATAGACTATCAAAACTTGAAGACAAGTTTGCAGTGTGTGAGGATGAAAGGAAAGATCTCTTAAAAGTAACAAGGAAACAGGCAGTAACAATACAGACAAGATGACAAGAGAATCTACAATTTAAGAATAAGAAACGTGAATAAAGAAGCAGGAATACATACAGATGAATTACAAAGTCTATTCACAGAAATAATTAAGGAAAACTTACCAAGAATGGGAAAAGAAAATGACATTCGGTTATGTGAGGCATACAGAACTCCAGCCACCTACAACCAAAACAGATCTACACCCAGACATATAATAATCAAGATACCAGAAATTCAATATAAAAACAGAATATTAAAAGCCATCAGAGAAAACAAACAGATTACCTATAAAGGTAAGCCCACCAGGATCACAGCTGACTTCTTGACACAGACCATCAGATCAAGAGGAGCTTGGAGTGAAGTATTCAAAGCCCTGAAAGAGAATAACCTCCAGCCCAGATTGATGTACCCTGCAAAACTGTCACTAGAAGCTGATGGAGAAACAAGATGCTTCCATGACAAAGAGGAACTGGGGGAGTTGGTGACCACCAATCCAACCCTACAGAGAATAATGAAGGACATTCTAGAGAGAGCCAAAAAAGGTACCAGGATTTTAGGAACAGTGGCAGAAGGCCTCAATGAGTAGGGCAGGCAGTAGAATGAAGGAGAAAACTAGACAAAGGCAGGAAAATAGCATAGCAGAAATGAGACAGAGAAGGATAACTAGAAACTCTAACATAGATGGCCTTGATACACTATATTGTTAATAGTGCACCAGTGTTTAAAACCCACTTTACTCACACTACTCTGCTTAGATGTATTATATTCCATTCCAGCCATTCTACCTGTATTAGATTTTAATGCACAGACAGTAATCCTGAAAATAACAGGATATAGTATGGTAATCATCCTTAATTTCCTATTAACTTAATCTAAAGCTCTGTAAAACCTACACTGTTTTACCATGATTGATTGTAATCGAATCTGGTTTGTTGGATTGCTGTTTTGTATTGATAGATTTTATTCAAAGCTGTTATGATTGATAGTATCAAGTCTGAGAGTATAGGCAACTGCACTTAAGATGACAAGATCCACGAGAACATCCACTCTGGTTTGATTATTACTTGCCTTTGAAGTTTTATACTGTCTACAATGTTTTATTTTTAGTAATATTGTTATGTACTGCTATATTCAATTATACTGCCATATTCAATTATGCCTGATGATATAGACAATTCTATTGAAGATAATAAGAAACAACATAGAAATCATTGTAGATCATCTTGTACTTTTTTATATGACTTTTTGGTTTCATGTTTTTATAGGAATTTTTTTTGTTTTGTCTCACTAAATTTTGTTTTTCCCTCTAATACAGAAAGGATAGAAATACATGCAGAGATTCATGCATACGTAGCTGTCTACACTCTCACTGTTTGACTATCTGCTTTGTATGCTTTACTTTTGTAACTTGAACAACTATTTCTAAGAGGACAATATGTAATTTAATAACTAGTGATTTCTTATTGTTTATCTTTTTTTTGGAATTCTGTATTACCTCTACCCTTTACATGCTTTTGTTTCTCTTTAAATAAAAAAATTTAAGAAAGCCAATGAGCCCAAGCCCCATGGAAGAACCAACCATCTGATGCATGGGCCAGCTTCTACAGGACCTCACTAGTAACACATTAGTTAGAAATATCACTTTTTCCAGTATGGCAAGATAGCAAAGACAGTGATCTAGTTGCTGTGCTATTGTCTGGAGGCCTGGAAAATGGTTGGAGAATTTTTTGCTCCACTCCACTGTCAGGTACTAGATGTGATCAAAATATCCAGTGAACGTTTCAATTTTGAGAACATTATTGCAGCAAATGATACATTGCTACTAATGCCCCTCAAGATACACCCCCTTCACTTCCTATCTGCTTATTCCATTGTTCTCGCCACTTTCTGAAGACGTGCTGAAAGTCTTCTCCTGGGACTGTCTTTACAAAGTGTTATCAAAAATGCAGTGATTGCTGCTGCCCAGTGCCATCCAAAAGAAAGGCAGGCTCATAGGGACATGCTAGTGTGTCCTTATCTGCCTTAGTCACAGGATTTGGCAAAAGGTGGTTCTTTCTGGCTTGTCCCCAAAGTCAAAATGACGGTGAAAGGTAAATGCTTTGAATCAGTTCAGGACATTGGACACTCACAGCAGTGCCACTAATAACACTCAGGAAAGAGGACTTGCAGAACTGCTTCAGAAAGTGGCAAGAATGATGCAATAAATGTGTTCAAAGTAAGGGGGATTAATAACAATATGGCTTTCACTGTAATGGCTTTTTTTAATTTAGATATTCACAGTGTTTATTGATCACACCATACACACTTTGGGAGCAGTGCCATTTCTTGCCCATCAGAGTGCCTGCCTCCCTTGGCAAGGGCTGTCTAATGTCTCCCTGGCAAATTCATCCTCTATGGCAGTCTTGCCTTTTCCAGCCACATTCTCCTTCCACCCTTCTGATATGACAACACAGTGCCACCTAGGATGGGTCCCAAAGGGTGTGTCACATTCCAGGCAGGGATTACTTGGATCTCACAGGAGACCCTGGGTGCAGGCTGTGGTGCTTTTATTATCTGCCCAGGTCCCAGCAGAAGTGACCTAGCTCCATATCAGTGGGACTGGCCACTGGCAGAAGCTTTCGGAACTCATCTGTTCTCACCTGGTTACATTTGATTTCTTCCTCATAGAGCAAAGCAGATGTGTGTCTACCTCCTTTGGTCACTGAATGCTGCTTACCACACCACTGCTGAACCACCTCTGCAGGCCCCACTAGGGGAAAGAACTAAAGTCTTATGGTTGAACAGCAACAGAGTTCTGGTGTGTTTTTGTATAGCGCCTTGCCCATTAGGAATCCCCCCACCCCAGTTTACACGGTCAGCTCTGCCTTTTCCTAAGGGGGTACAGGGTCCATAGAGAGACTTGCCTGGCCTTTCCAGACCCCAACAATTCCCTTCCCAAATGGCCTCAACCTGCTTCCAAAGCCTTCTCAGACAGCCTATTAAGGTCTGTCGTCATAGAGCTGACCACACAAGGCACGTGCACTTCTAGATCTGAGGGGCCATCAGGCAATGGATGCTTGGAAAGGACTTGAACACACTTCCAGGGGTGTATGTAAGCTTCAGAATGCAGTCCTTCCTGAAGTGGCCCTAAGATTTCTGCACCAAGATCTCTCACTTGGATGATGGCATTGATATGAAGGTACATTTGTCAAGGTGGAAGGATAGAACATATTTCATTTAATAATCCATTGGTGTTATTTTACAACTTAAATATTTAGGTAGAATGATGCATGTGCCTCTATATGTATTCTTCCACCAGGCTCTGCAAATGTTAGGCATGAGCTTGCCCTACTATGCAGATTATAGATGATTTTCCAAAATTGTATCTGAATATAATTTTAATTTTCAAAGCAATTTCATTTCTTTAATTCCCTTTCCATTTTGAAATGTATCTTATCTCTAAGAAAACTATAAATTCTCCATTATGGGATGAGTGTAATACAAGGTCCTATAGAAAGAAATGCAAAGCAGATGTCTTCAGTGTACTAACTCATACACCCAACACAGAGAAAATCTGTCTTATGAAAAGCAGAATAACTCCCAGAATTCACAGTATCTCAGATTCCCAGTAACACTGTTTACTCTATATTCAGCTCTCTCCACTTGGTCTTAACTGTTACCAATGCACTTCTGATTTGGACAGACAATATTTTTTCTTTTAAGGCATCCAATTGCTTTCCTACAAAAATAAAATAAAATAAAAACAGCGGTGGCAACTATTTAGGTGTGCTGATGGTCACCTTCCAGAGTCTGTCCTCTCTTCAGATCAGGAAGCTGTCCATTACTGGAATCTTTTTGTAATCTAGGTCAAGGGGAACTCTTTAGTCAGCTTTTCCTCTTTCCTTTTCCTTCTCTCTCTTTGGCACAGTTAAAATTTTAAAACACATCACTCAACACCAGAACAAGCTGACCTAACTGGATATATCTGCATCTGGGTTTTTAGGAACAGCATTTCCAAAAGAATTCAGAATTTGTTTTGCCATTCTGTTGCTTTCTTGTTCTGTAGTAGATGAAATGTGAGAGAGTTTAAAATTTTAGGTGCTCTTCTTTCTTCAAGATTTGAAAGTACAATTGCTAATTAATACTATTAGCATCACTTGTCCCTTAATTAGTTCTCCTGTGTCAGATCTTTTCTGTATGTATGCAAGCATGCCTCTGTGCTCACTCACGTGCACATACACACACACCCTGAATAAAACAAAAAACAACATTTATTCTGCATAATTCTGTGCAACAGAAATAATTAAAAAGTCTCAGAACATGAGAGAAGCATAGCTGTTAGTATGGTCATGAGAAGATCTGGACTATGCAAAGGAGGGCATTGATTATTGAAGCCCCATCAATGAGACACTAATCACATCACAAGACCTCTAGTTTCCTATAAAGTCCTTCCACTGTATGTAATCTGGGTGCCAAAAGCATGGCTTTTGAAGAAGAGTGTTCTGACTCAGGTCAAGGTGAGACTGCTGGAATTGGGAAAGAGAAGGTCTCCAAGTATAGACATATGAAATATGAAGTATAGAATATAGACTTATTCCCTTGGATATGTGTGTATTTCATTTTTTTGGCCACTTCAACCTCATACTCTTCTCATCACTAGACACCTGGCAGCTATCAAACAACAGACTTTCCTGGGAAGCCAGTCAGTTTGCATTTGTGAAACCATCCAGCAGAAGTGACAAAGTAGGCTCCCAAAACAACAAACCTCTTGGATACTTCAAGAAAACAGCCACAATTTTATGCTCCACTGGAAAAAAAATATATACAGCCCCAGAATAGTCACTCTTTCTTTGTAAGAGACAATGCTTAGTCAGTTTCTGGGTATTGATGGAAAGATGGAATTCCAACTTGTCCAGAGAAACCACATGAAGTTCAGTAGTTTGTTCTCCTCCTACACAAAATAATAATCAGGAAAGACTACTTATATACCAGGTCATAATGCAAACTCACTTGCATGTGACATGGTTGCCAAAATCTTAAATTTCTCCTCCAATATCAAAAGTTTGAACTCAGTATAAAACAAATGTTTAAGGTAGCAGCACTAGAAATACTCTTAAAACAGGAAATTGTTTTAGTTGGGCATGCAATAGCACAATCTCAGAGGCTGTAATGTCCTCTAAAATGTCTTTATTCATTTGTAGACAAGTCACATGATACCTGGATTCCAATAGTTTGTCTCAAGAAATTGTCCACCTAGCCTCCACAGCCCTCCAGTGATGGGGAAACCAGTACATTCTAAGGATATGCAGACTATTAGTGGCTGATTCTGATGATCATAAAGTTCTTCACCAGACAAAATTAAAAAATGTCATAAATAGGAAATTTTGCACAAGTGAAGCACTGAAGAGAGTTATTATAATTTGAGAAAGGAACTAGGATTGGGGGAGAAAGGGGAAAAAAGAAGGAAAAAGGAAAATATACAAGACAGCTATACTACTAGTTTCTCTTAATTGATTCAAAAGAAAAGTTTGTGCTAATATTGTTTGGAGATTTTTTATGCCCATATAATGTACACTGAGTAATTTATTTATTTATTTTGGTACCAGGGATCAAACTCACAACAAAGCACTTGCCAGACAGGTTCTTATGCCACTGAGCTAAATCCCTGGCCCTGGGTAACTACTGTAAAGACAACAATATTCAATGTATTAACTATTGTTAGTCTCCTATTATTTTATGAAATTTTATTTTACTTTTTCCATAAAATAAAATTTGAAACAAATCAATTCTTCAACTTCCTCTAAATAATTTTTTACTATTTCCAAAAGAAATTTATCTTGATGATAGTTATCAAAGTTTGGAGTTGGAGGAGCTAACGATGGCCGATCAGTGAGTAACAAAATACAAAGCCTCCTGGGAGAAACAATTCATATGCCATAATAAAACATCCAGGAGAGATCCAGACAGAGGGAGATGGATCCTCTTGACATAGGAAGAAATTAAAATGAAAAAAGCTTGTCAAACCCACAGTCTCAGGGCTACAATTGGAACAGCTAAAATTACCAGACAAGGCGTTTTCACGGTGACCAACAAAGTTTGTGCCAGCCTGAATTCGCAAATTCATGCCGGCCAGCAAAGCCGCCCTAACTTGTTTTTGCCACCACTCACAGGAGCCACAGCTGCATTGAAGTTGGGGGTTGGTGAGCCCAATGGAGAGCAGAGCTGCAAAAGACCAAATGGACGACATGTTGGAATCAGGCAGAATGAGCCTGAACTGGGAGTGACAGTGACTTCAGTTGGTTGCTCCCTCCCCAGAGCAGATTCTTGGGATTTGCTTGGACTGGGTTGCACCCCTAGCCGAGACCCAATGACCCATCCCAAATCAATTCCCTGCACCTAACACACATGAACCTGGTGAAAGCCCCTGAAGTTTGGCTGGCCCGGTGGGGAGGGGCCGGCATAAGCAGCCCCTGCTTACACCTCAGTGACAAGAGCAGGCAGGAGAGGGTGGAGGTCCCTCAGCAGCATGCTTCAGTGGAATGGTGGCCAACAGGGAAAGGGGCTGTGGAGGAGGCCGGGACCATGACAGGAAAGAGAGGCAAGAGGAGGCTCCCAGCCCAGAACCCTGTGAGCACTGATCCAGGAAAGGGAAAAACAAGGAAGACTGAGGGCAGCAAACATGCAACATCAGACATAGCTTCAATAGACATTAAGAGATATCTTCAGGATCTTGTAGACAAGCTCAAAACTTAAATATTAAATCAGGTAAAACAAGATATGAGTAGAGTAATAAAAAGAAATGCTAAGCATCTCTCAAGAAGACATAAACAGAAGAAGGGAGGAACACAAAAAAAGGAGAGAAACATTCGATAAAAATTATAAAGAAAATATTGAATACATGAAACAAATATTACCTGGAAATTAAAAACGCCATTGAAAGCGGCAAAATGCCTTAAAAGAAACTAAGGATAGACTATCAAAACTTGTAGACAAGTTTACAATGTATGATCATGAAAGGAAAGGTCTCTTAAAATAACAATGAAACAGGAAGTAACAATACAAAGGCTAGAAGATGACAAGAGAATCTACAATTTAAGAATAAGAAATGTGAATGAAGAAGCAGAAATACAAACAGGTGAATTACAAAGGCTATTCATGGAAATAATTAAGTAAAACTTCGCAAGCTTGGAAAAAGAAAATGACATTTGGTTATGTGAGGCATGCAGAACTCCAGCCACCTACAACCAAAACAGAACTACACCCAGACATATAGTAATAAAGACACCAGAAATTCAATATAAAAACAGAATATTAAAAGCTGTCAGAGAAAAGAAACAGATTAACTATAAAGGTAAGCCCATCAGAATCACGGCTGACTTCTCGACACAGACCATCAGATCAAGAGGAGCTTGGAGTGAAGTATTCAAAGCCCTGAAAGAGAATAACCTCCAGCCCAGATTGATGTACCCTGCAAAACTGTCACTAGAAATTAATGGAGAAACAAGATGCTTCCATGACAAAGAGGAACTTTTTGTGACTACCAGTCCAACCCTACAGAGAATACTGAAGGACATTCTAGAGAGAGAAAAAAAAAATACCAGGATTTTAGGAACAGTGGCAGAAAGGCCTCAATGAGTGGGGCAGGCAGTAGAATGAAGGAGAAAAGTAGACAAACAAAGGCAGAAAAATAGAATAGCCAAAATGAGACAGAGAAGGATGACTAGAATTTCTAACATAGATGGCCTCAATACACTATATTATTAATAGTGTACCAGGATTTAAAACCCACGTTACTCTCACCACTCTGCTTAGATGTATTATATTCTGTTCCAGTCATTCTACCTGTACTGGATTTGAGGGCACAGACAGTTATCCCAAAAATAACAGGATATAGTATGGTAATCATCCTTAATTTCCTATTAACTTAATCTAAAGCTCTGTATAACCTACACTGTTTTGCCATGACCGATTGTAATCAAGTCTGATTTGGTAGACTGCTGTTTTGTATTGATACATTCTTATTCAAAGCTGTTATGATTGATAATATCAAGTCTGAGAGTATAGGCAACTGCACTGAAGATGACAAGATTCACTAAATATCCATTCTAGTTTGATTATTACCTGCTTTTGAAGTTTTATACTGTCTACAATGTTTTATTTTTACTAATATTTTTATGTACTGCTATATTCAATTATACTGCCATATTCAATTATGCCTGATGATATAGACAGTTCTATTGAAGATAATAAGAAACAAAATAGTAATCATTGTAGATCACCTTTGTACTGTGGTTTTATACGACTTTTTGGTTTCATGTTTTTATAAGAACTTGTTTTGTTTTGTCTTGCTAGGTTTTGTTTTTCCCTCTAATACAGAAAGGATAGAAATACATGTAGTGACTCATGCATGCATATGTTTACAGTCTCAATGTTTGAATATCTACTTTGTATGCTTTACTTTTGTAACTTGAACAGCAATTTCTGAGAGGACAATATGTAATTTATCAACTAGTGATTTCTTACTGTTCATCTTTTTTTTTTGAAATTCTGTATTATCTCTACTCTTTACATGTTTTTTTCTCTTTAAATAAAAAAAAGTTTGGAGTTACATTAATTTATATATTATCAGATAACAGGAAAAGTCAAGAGATTATAGTAAGAAAGACCAAGGTTAAATAGATGGTGTCTCTGAACTCACTTTAGAAAAAGACACGTAATCTCTCGCTTAGCAACAACCTAACCATTCAGTCTCATGACTGAAAATCCTTCTTTGGCTTCTAAGAAGTTCTCTATCAATTATATTCTATCATTCATTCATTCAACACTTATTTTTGAGTGCCAACCAATGCGCCAAGAATTAATAGAGTTTGATAATTTATCAGTAAACAAAACAGGTATTTTAGTGGTATTTTTATTTTATCTTTCTTCACACGCTAACCCCATATCTGTATTCAGTTTTCACCTTGACTCTCTACCTTCTTCTCATCTACTGACTAGCTTTGTTCACACTTACTGCTCCAACTTCCTCACTTTCCATTTACCCCCAGTTCGCTGCTATCTGCAAATGCACCCACCATTCCACTCAATCTGCTTTCTATAGTCAAACCCTCTCTATGGTCACCAATGACTTCATAATTTCCAAACCTAACAGACTTGATCTCTCGACAGTATTCCATGGTAGTCCTGACTCCCCAGTTTAACACCCTCAATATCTTTGCTTCCATGCCACTGTCTTTAATTAGACACTCCTTTCTCCCTATCTACTCTTTAATTGTCGATAAATCTCATTCTCAGACCAATACTCATCTGACTTCACACTTTTCCAGTAAGATCTCATCTTCTCTTTGTGATTTAGGTGCCAGGCGACACTTATATATCCATATGCCCAACTTTCTGCTGGACATCTCCTTCTCATTTTCTCATAAGCACTTCAATTCTAAATATTTAAATTTTCCCCTCAAAGTTCCTCAGTTCACATTGCATTGCTATAAGAACTATCCAAGGCTGAGTACTCCATAAATAAAAGAGGTTTAGGACAGGCTTGTTCTTTTATACCAACCTGATTTTGTACGGATTGACTGATTCCTGTGAGATATAATCTGATTCTCAAGGCAGGCAACAGTCCCTTGTGAGTGTGGTGTCCCATAACCTAATCATCCCGCACTAGGCCCCAGCTCTCAAAGATTCCTTCACCTCAGTACTACTGTACTGGGTAGCAGGCTTCCAATACATGAACATTTGAGTGATAAGCCATGCAGGAACCATGGCAACTCTCCTCTTTTGGTTTTCCTTATTTTATTAATACACCAGTGTCCACCCAGATTCCCACACTACAGACTCAGGCTTTGTCCTGAGTCTTCCCATGTCAGATCTCCAAATACAGCCAAGTACTTCTGGTTTCCCCTTTTAAATATTTCTGGAATTTTCAGCTTTTCTGTATCTTGGGCAGCACTTAGTATTCACTCCAGAGAGAGACAATACACACCATGAGGAAACCTGGTTTTTCTCTGGAAGAATATGTTAGAAAAATATTTTCTAGGACTTAGGCTTATTTGGTCTAAGGAAGCAGAGCTTCACTTTGGATTTTATGCTGTTAAAATGGGAGCAGTTTTAGGATTGGATACATCAGTAAATCTGATCTATATGAAGCATGCATTAGAGCAGGGATAAAACTATAATCAGTAAAGAAACAATATCCGCTCCTATTAGCAGAGAGGAAAGTGTTTGTTCTTTTGTGAGAGGCAGGTTGACCTTGTTTTGTTGCATTTGATTATATTCTCAGAATAACTGTGCCTGATGTTGGTATTCTATGAGACTGTATCTAGCAGGAGAAAGAACAGCCAAGCTCTGAGTACAAGGCAGCTTTCAGATACCAGGGATTTGTCTTTAACTTTTTCTCTTTCTCATTGATATTCCCATTTTAATTTTTCCTCTTCTAATTCTTCTTACACAGTTCAGCCAAGAGAATCCCATCTATACTACAAAACTGATTGTATCACAGCTTGACACTCATCAAGATGCCTTTACCAAATTCCCTTTTCACGTGAGCGCCCTGATTCTTTGGGAGAGAATGTTGTGACCCTCATAATGAAGGCTCTGATTTTTGCCTTGTTACATAGTAGCTATTTTATGTTGGACTCGGGTACATTTCTCTTACCACAGTCTCCTTCTCCACATGATGAAATGCATTTAACAGTTACTGTCTCAATCACACTAATTTGGTTGAGGTCACAAGAATGCTGGCTGCAGTTGCACTATTTATAAATGACTATAAATTTTAATGACCAAAGTACTCAGTTCAAAAACAAATATACAGTATTAGGGCATCATCAAGAGCATTTTTGTTTACTAAGTACACATTTTGAATGATACTAAAAATTCATCAAATTGAGGTGAGAAGCCTCATCCATACAGACTAGGAATCTACAGAATAAGATATCCAATCACTACCAAGATACACATAAGTAAAAATAGGCATTAAGCCAATACAATATTAAAATTAAGTATTTATTAATGCACTCAAGAAATAATCAGTAGAAAATAGTGACACAGAAAACCAGAAATATAATGCTTTCCTATTGAATGACAACCTTTTTCTCTTGTAAGTGGTCATAAGGTCTGTATTAGCACTGACCAAATGTTTGGGTGGACATCAAAGGAAATGAAGGCAGGTAGACATGGTTAGGCAGATACGCAACCGGCACACAAGGAGGATGCCACTGAGGGAGACCATGAGGATGGTGGAATCGCTCTAGCTGCTGTTTGCATGAGTCAACATACATGTCCTGGAATTCAATGAACCCAATGTTTACCATGTGGAAACCAATTTGCCTGAGTCAGATTGGTTTCTTTTTGTAACTGGACTCCTTTTAATGAAAATATAGAAGTAATGTCAGGATATACATGGGTCTTCTTATCCCAGACTGAGGAAGAATGGTTGTTTCAATGTATCCTCTGCAGACATCCAGCAGTCCTCCTCAAATCATAGCTACTTGCTAAGGACATTGTTCCTGACTCCTTCCTGCCAGGATGTATGGCTATGAGGGGGCCTTAGCTCAGAGAAATTCTAGACTACAAAATCCAAGAAGGTGATTAGATATTTGAAATTATATTAAATTAAATTCACTAAAAATAGATACCTTCTCATGTACATAGTACTCTATGTAATACTAAAGAAAATGTAATGATGAGAAACAGCAAAATTCTGATCCTCAAGGGTCTTACAGTCAACTAGAAGAAAAAAGGAAGCACATAAGCAGGATACATGCAGAGTTCTGTGTAATGAGTGTCAGCTAAGAAGAAATGACAAGATCTACAGGGGTTAAAATGGAAGAGAAAGCTCATGGTGTTGGAGGAGTCAGAGGGAGGTTTCAAAGAAAACTCTTTTGAAACTAGGTTACTAACAATTCCAGTTCGCAGTACAGTTCTGAGACCCAGAAGGAACATCTTATTCGGGTTTGGAAGTTAGAGTCATAGAAAGATTTTTTAATACATCTCAGGAGAGAAAAGATTAGAACTAAAGACTATACTACAAGCAACATCCATATGAAGAGATGAGTAAGAAAGAAGCAAGGGTCATCAAATGACACTGAGGGGAAAGGTTGTGAAAAATCAGAAAATCACAGTCATGGAAGGAGAGAATTTCAAGAATTTCAAAATAGTTGATACAGTGTTAAACACCACACAAAAGTTTGGAAGAATGGAGACCAGAAAGAAGCCACTGAATTAGTAATCCATGATATCCTTAGCAACAGCTTACAGAGAGTAGAGACTTCCCTCTGAAAAACAAAGTCTAGCTTGAAAGACTGTTGAGGGAACTAATTCATTCTCTTTCTGCTTATATTTGTAAAATTAGGAGATAATTGCTAGAAATAAAGATCCTGAAGGGAGCAGGAAAAAAATGGAGTCCAGCTAATACTTGGATAAGATAATATTAGAGAGGGGAAAATATAAATAAAAGAATCAGCTATAAGTCCAGAA
The DNA here is from genome assembly GCA_004027455.1 of Hydrochoerus hydrochaeris. Taxonomy (NCBI): domain Eukaryota; kingdom Metazoa; phylum Chordata; class Mammalia; order Rodentia; family Hydrochaeridae; genus Hydrochoerus; species Hydrochoerus hydrochaeris. The sequence goes on along the minus strand of PVLA01018306.1, from coordinate 1,763 downwards.
AAGGCAAGAGCAGCATGATGGTTTGTGTCTAGATTCCCCCCCCCCCCAAGCTTCATGAAGTCATGGGGGGCTTTTCAGAGGTGGTTGAATCTAGAGTGTGTGGTTCTGGGATCAAGGGTGTGTGGTTACTAAATCACCTACTGATTGTTTTGGCATATTCAGGCTATAATTAAGGATATGAGTGCTCCACCTGCCCTAGGGCAGGTAGCCTGCATAAAATGTAAGAGACAGAAAGAGGGGTTATGTGCTCTCGCCTGATTTTCATAGACTATTTCTCCTCTGAGATGTCCCTCTGCTATTCTATTCTGCCTTGCAGCCAGTCTACTATGGAATGAAACCTCTACAAACTGAGCCAAATCAATCTTTCTTCCTTTAACTTTGGATGTTGGGTACTTTGAGCAACAAGAAAAGTAACCAAGACAAGCAAGAAATCAGGCACATTCATTTCTAAATCTATCATCTCTGTCTCTATGATATTCAAAGCATTATAGAAAAATACAGTGAATGCTAAATTTTTTTTAACTTATTACAGTAAAAAACACATTGCCATTAATCTGCAAAATCTTTCCCCTCACTTTGAACACATGTATCCCATTGTTTCTGCCAGTTTCTGAAACAGCTTTGGAAGTTTCATTTTTTTTAAATTTTATTTTAAAGAGAGTAAAACTAAACATAACAAAACAGAACAAAGCAGATCAGAAGAAAACAATATAAGTGACACAGATTTCAAGGCAAGGCAATAGGAGCTCTTGCATTTACCATAATGTTTCTTGTTTTCTTCTAAATAGTTGTCCATTCCTTCACACACAATGAATTCACACAAAACAAAATAGTATTAAACTGATCAGAACAGAGAGATGAAGACATTACAGGTCTTCAAAAGCAGATAATAGGAAAATCAACAGTGGCTGCCATAATGTCTGGAAGTTTTCTTTCATGACTGTCTTTAGTTGCACTATTGTGATTGCCTCATTGTCCTGAATCCATTCAAAACTTTTACTTTCATGGTCACTTCGACTTTGGGGAGAAGCCAAAGTTTGCACAGTGCCAGATTCGGTGAATGAGGACAGCCCATGATGTTTTTACAAGCTTGTCTTTCCATTGGATAGAACCAAGCAACAGCATTCAGCATACCTTTGAACATACTTTATAAAGACACTCAAGAAAAACAGCTTCCAGAACTGCTTCAGAAAGTCACAAGAATGATGGAATAAGTGTGTCCCACTTACCCCATTTTGAGGGAGAATTTGAGAGAGAATTAATGGCAATGTGTCTTTTATTGTAATAAAAAATTTAAATTTAAACATTCATTGTACTTTTTGATCATGCCAAATATGACAGGATCGGCATAACTCTGGGGGCCACAGTCCTCAGTTTCAGGCCCAGGTTAGCCAATGGTTACCGCCATGACCATGACCTTCAATATATTATTTAGTTTTTTAATCTCTGTTTCTTTTTCTGTAAAACTGAACTATTATTTCCTTGCAGTAAGTTTGACTAATCAGTTGAAGTTACCCACTGAATTGGTAAAACACATTTTTGATTGTGTCTGGGTGGGTCATAAAAATATGACCTTGAGGACTATACGTGGTCCCTGTCCTATTCCTAACTTTGTACCCATATTCTGTTTCATGGCTGACAGGAACTGAGCAGCTTAGCTCCACTGCACCTTCTAACATAATGCTGCTGCCCTGGAGCAAGCTGATCACAGACTGAACCCCCCAAAATCATAATCTAAACCTCTCCTCCTTTAAGTTGTGGGT
>PVLA01018305.1:0-14894 GCA_004027455.1 Hydrochoerus hydrochaeris | reverse complement strand
GGAGGTCTGGGAAAGCACTCACCTTCTGGATCATGATGGTGAAGGGGCCCAGCATCTGGAGTCCTCGAGCAAAGTACATGACACTGCACCAACCCAGCACCAGGGCGAAGGACAGGGGCACCACCTCCCCATGCACATCAGTGAGCCGCATTGCCATGGTCACCAGCACAAGAGAGGCATAGCTGATGCTGAGGGAAAGCAGGAAGCAAAGGGTGAGAGGTGGGCTGGGAACATTCTAGATCCTCTATAGCAGGGTGTTGACTTACATGTTACTCACTCACTCAGACTTGGTCTCAACACCGAAAGCACACATATGGCCACAGACACAAGCCTACCAGAGATAAGTCCTGGAGGGAGGGCCAGGTGAACTCTAGATGTTTGAGAAGAACTGGAGGTTTGGAGGAGGAGATACTCACATGATGACATGGAATGGACCCCCGAGGACCGTCTGTCCAAAATAGCGAGACGCACCGACTCTGAATATGTCCGGGATCTGGAGAAAGGCCAGAAAAACACCAAGACAATGTAGACTGCACTTCATCCAAAGTCCTGATGTGAGAGCCTCAGCCTGAAGCCCCTGCTTCTCACCTCCACAAGCAGGATAATCACAGCTCCAATGATAGACACCAACTCCCCTGACAACCGTATGTAATCCTGGTAAGTCACATACACCTCCTATGGAAGGAAATTCAGGACAAGAAATCTTTCTGATTGGTCAAATCCTGTGATCTAAAGCTGTCAAGGTCTATGGACAATAAATAACCCCCCTGCCCACCATCATCACCAGCACCCATGTTTCAGCTGTTATTGTCCTTACTCTTATCACAACTTAAGGCTATGTGACCAAGTTTTAACTAAGCTTAGATGTCAGTGGCTGTTCAGAAATGTTACTTCCTCTCTATACATTGTGAGCATAATTGATCATATGTGTGTACTGAGCAGCAGTAAACACATTTCAGAGCACCCAGTTAAGAAAGCCAAAGGAACAAGAGCTTTTAGTGTCTTAGGATGGTTTCAGCTATGGGGAAAACCCAACTGTTCCCATGCCACTAGCATCCATGTTGGATAGAATACTGTAAAATGCAGGACTCAGGTTCCAGTATGGGCCCAGAGCATAATGAGACCATCAACATCCCTCATGAGACCATGATACTACCGCTGAAGTTCTCTGAGCCTGAGATTTTTCATCTGTCCGTGAAGATTCTAATACTACCTTCCAGGGTTATGGTGAGAAGCACGCTCCATGATGCATAAACCATAAAGTGTCATAGGTTCATCTGACTGCATCTGTACCCTGACTCATCAGTATAAAATAGGGTAGACATTGGACGGGGCATGCTGCATGGTTTTTAGTTCTCAGAAAGCTTCCTGGCTTATTCTGATCTTAGCATTGATAAAGTATAGTCCTAGGGTCAAGTTGGAAGACTCCCCACTTCACTGTGCATTATAACACAATGAAGTTCTTCAAAAACGCACAGAGATGGTTATAGAATTCTGTATTAGTGATCCTTAACCTTTTTTAATTTAAGAGCCCCAAGAGCACATAAGAAGGTTGATGAACCCCTTTTCAGAAAAATATGTTCAATGATAGACAATTCCCACATGAAATTGCAAAAATACTTTAAAAACATTCCAGCAGTTATGATGCTGCTTCAGAGTTTGTTGTTTGCTTGCCTGTTTTTTTTTGTTTGTTTGTTTTCAGCCATAAAAAAATATCTTTGAACTTTGGCTTCTCACTTATCAAGTTCACTTCAAGGACTATGCTCTGTATTTTAATCTTCCAATAGCATCTGTTGTTATAAAATATGCCAACTCTTTTTCAGACTCATCTAGTAAAAGACTAAAGAGTAAATACAATTACTTTATAAACAACATCAAATCTACACTTAAGATGGCTACACCCATTATATACACAAAATAGCTGCAGTATAGAGCAATTTTCCGTCTTGCTGGGTGTATCTGCGCACGTGGTAATTGCCTCAACGAAGAAGAAAAACAACTGCAAAGAATGCAGCCAGGATATTTGGGAAGACCAAAGCGCCCTCAGGGACCAGCAAGGTAATGGCAGGTGATCATGTGACACTCCATATTACAGAGACCACTGGGGACAGTACAGGTCCCGACTCTCCCTGTGTGGCTTCCCAGCACCAGCAGCTCTTTGCTCATTTCACAGATCTCGTCACACAGAGGCGTCCCCTGCACATGCTCACCAGTGAGTGACTGAGTCTTCCAGACAGTGCAAGCTTTTGCCTCAGCGCTGCTGGGCTCGGAGTGCCCTGGAGTAGCTATCTGCAGGCCTGTGCCTGGGTCCCTTCCCAAACCAACCTGGAAGGTGTGTGGTCTCCTGAGAGCCCCCTTCCTGCTGCTCTGCTAGACCACTGCTTGGATATTTAGGTAGGGTTTTAATTACTTTTTAAAAAACTCATCTCTCTGAAAAGCAAAACAAAATATTGTGTGTGTGTAAAAATTTTGCCATAAAAATAATAAATTTGGCTTTTTGAGCATATGGTGTTTGTTTTGACTTAAACGAGGATTTCTAGTGTTTCACATGGATGTATAATGTTGGCTCCAGATTTAATATACTCTTTATGTAGTTAAGAAAATATTAGTTTTAAAAGTGAAAAGCGACATTGAATTTCATTGACTTTTTGATGTCTTTGAAGTGATAATAAGTATTGTGAATTGACCTGGAGTTAAACACTAAACGCCAACAAATATACACTTTTCTTTTTAATATTTAGAGTCTTATTCACTGGGGATTGTATTAGAGACTTGTTTTTGTCTAAATCAAGAGCCTAATCCATAGCACTCAGATTTGCGGCCCTTAGAAATGCTTTCAGATAGGGATCAAGGTTGCACTCAGCAAATTAAATCATTAAGAATAGTCATTCTGAAGTCCTGCTCATTTGGTGTCTCAGTGCTCCCTCAAATGCTTGATTCTCCCACAAGTCGCAGACCTAGTGCCTTCAGACAAGCCCATGACATCTGCCATCTTGTTTCCTCCCTCCATGTCCCCCTCTTTCAACTGACTCCTACCAAGCTTCTGCACTGATCTTTCTAAAATAGGAATAAAGGGGAGAAGTGGTTGTCATCGACCTAGCTAGCCCAAAGCCTGGAAATAGGAATTTCTCACTCAGTGGATCCCTCAGCAAGAAGCCCTGAGCCTTGCACCTCACTCTGGAAGGAGAAACACAGAACTTGGTATTTAGAGGGGAAGGTTGCCAGGTGAGACACAGTAGACCTATACCGAACCCAAGCACCATTTTTTTTGAGCAGAGTATCTTTGCCACAGTGTGTAATCTCCCTTGCTGTCAGATTCACCACTGTTAACAGGATGATCATTTTATTTAGTGATAGGAGGTTTATGAAGATGAAGCGATACAGTGCTCTTCCATTGCACATGTGCTCTGTGATGTTCACAATTTTAGCATCACCCAGCAGCTTGCCAGAAATTTGGGTCTCAAGTCTCACTCCAGCCTCACTGCCAGAATCTGCATTTTAGTAAAAGATTTCAAAAGTGTTGAGAAGGTAACTAGAGTGAGTACTTCTAAGGTCATGTTGTGTTTATCTAACCAGGCTTCCTTTTCCTCCTTCTTCCTTTCTCTGTCTTTTCCTTTGTGTAGTTTTTCATAGTCTTGTAGAGCTGAAAATTAGTTGAGGTTTCAAATAGCTGTGGTGTTTTGGGCTGTCCAGAATTTGTGAGGAATAATGACATGAAGACAATTCCATCCCATTGACAGTGACAAGTAGAAGATGATTTAAAATAGGTGGAAAAATATATGTCAGTCCTGGTACTGTCTTTTCCCTCACTCTTTGCATCCATTCTGTCACGGATTTTGCTCCCAGTGAGGCTGCTGGTATCAACTCTTTCCCTCCATCTCCCTGCCCCATCCCTATTGCAATGAGCTATCTTGTTTGCGAAACTGTAAGAGCCACATGACTGACATACCTACCTCCTCCTTTGTCCCCTCAAGTCTGTTCTCTGCCTGCAAACTATGGTAAGTTACAAACAAATATATGCTCAAGGCCTTTTACTCTTTACATCCTTCTGAGCATTCCACCACTATAGAGACAAAGAATAAAGTACTCAGTATGGCCTGACAATGCACTGCCTGCTTTGGGACAGATTGGCCAGGAAACCTTCATCTGGAGGCATCCAACCCAGTTCCCTGTGTTCTAGCTGCTCTTCTTATAGCACCTACACCTTTACAAAGATCTTCTGGGCTCAGAGAATTGTGCAAACATTTCCTCTGCCTAAAACTGTTTTCATCTACAAATCACCCAGATTTCATATTAGAGAACAATCTTCCTCAGGCTCCTTCCTCTCATAGGAACCTAGAACCTGTTATAAGCTCTCTTAACTCCCTGTCCTTCCTACTACAGGGAAAGACAATGTTTGTGATAACCAATACACAGTAAAGTACATATTAATATGCTCATTTTATTTATAGTAAATAGTCTCTAATATCTTAGACCAGAACCCTATCTACATTGTCTTTTACCTAGACCATGGTTGTTGACTTTCTAACACCTAGGAAACGTTTGCTAAATGGGTAAATTAGTGAACTGTTCCTAAGGAAAAAAAAGGGCGAAGAAGAGCTTAAGGAAATCTTTTCTAAGAGACAAATAGGATGTGTGATGATGGAATATTAATTCTCTTGTGCCAAATAGCATCCCAGGAATCTAAATGACCAGAGTGATGGGTACAGAACTAGGAAACTGGGGTTGAACAAATCTGAAAGACAGAGTCAGGTAGTTCTCAACACTGACAAACATTTCTCACCCAAACGGTTTCCTAATAATACTAAGGCCAGGGCCTCAGCTTCAGACATCCTGATTTTTACCTGATTTACAAGACCTGGGATATAGTGTAGGAGTCACTCTTTTATACTAATCAGTTTCCCAGGGTTCTAGCATGCAGTCTTACTTCAAGACCATAGGTCTCACAGGTGGTAGGATTTACCTGAAGTCTAACAACAGTTTCATTTCAGGGTTAGGACTAAATTTCAAGCCACTAGAATCCTGGTCTTGGAACCTTTCACTCACCATAAACCTAACAGAAATGGTACCCTTGTGCAGCTGCCCCACCTGCACCAATCAGAAATGCAGTGAAGGAGCATATGGACTTTAATGGATAGCATTCTTGGGAAACTTAGAAAAACATAACTTTTCAGAGGTAAAAGTGGAGTATTTTGGAGTTATTAAGATGTTCTCAAATTTGGGTAGAGATAAACAAATACCATCCTTACATGGGTTGGGCTGTGTGTGATTTGTGCTACCTTGTATAAATGGAGGAATTTGTTTTCCTCCATTTCAAGTGCCCTGAAATGGTGCTGGCAAGTTATTCTCAGAGCATCTCAAAGGTGAACTAGAGTGGATTCTCCAGGCTCAGATTTGGAGCCAGTGATCAGATCCTACAGAAAACCCTAGAATGCTTGAGAACCCAGTTCTTTCAGGCTTATTAAAATAACTGGCGATTAAAATATTCATTTATCTAAGCCACAGCTCCATGGGCTAATAGAGCAATAATTGTGTTCATTAATTCTAAATACTGTTTTTGTAAATTTTTATCTTTTTAAGACTTTCAAGTAATAAAAAATTTTCTATTAGTTAAGGTTTCTGCATCGTGGCAGCAAAATTTTCCAAACCGTCATGACAAATTTACTCTAATCCCAACTGAATTACTACTGAGTGAGAGCATCACAGATCTTACCTAAACTCAAGGACAGAAATCTAGGGTGAGGGATCTTTTTTGGCTGTTCTTTGCTGTATAAACCCCTTACAGCTGCATTCCTGAGCCTCTACTCCTCTTCTCTGTCAAAGAAAGACTATTTAAGTCACAGCCTATTTGTGTTTGAGCTGCTCCAATATAGGCAAAAACAAAAGGGTAAAAAATGGTAAATAAGAAGAAGGAAGAAATAGGCAAGAAAAAAAAGAAGGCTGGGTAAAGGCACTTAGCGACAATTATGATTCACCTAGTTCTTAGGTAAAAAGGAGGAGGTCTTTTAAATACAGTTTAGATTATCTGGGCCAAAGGAACAAGTCTGCCTGGACTTAGTCCTTTCACAAAGAGTGGCACATGGAAGCAGAGTTGTTGGTAATTAATTACTCAGCACCACTCAGCTCATAGACCAGAACATTCTCTATACTGCATATGCATAGTCTCCCAGTAGGTGTGAGAAAAATCAGTGCTGGGAAAGAACACAGCTGACGAAATGCAAGCAGATCCATTGCAAAAGTCCAGTCATTGTCCATTGGCTCATCTGTGTGTATTTCTCCATTTCTAGTCACTGTCTATTTATCCTTTATCAAGATGTTATTGTCTTTAGGTGTCTATGCCAATGCCAGCCCCTGAAAATCTCACACTATCTTTCTTGGATAGCAAAACGCACTTGTGATCCAGAATTGTTCTCACTACTTAAGCAAATTCTCTCTCCTTCTTCCTGCTTCCCTGCCTCCCTCTCTTTTTTTTCAACATTTACACTGAGTAATGGGGCATGATAGAGCTAAGATAGCCCCAGCTACAGGATATCTAACTCCTTCTTTCACAAGTTAACTACTTTGCAGTTTGTGCTACCTCATATAAATAGAAAGCACACACACACACACACACACACACACACACACACACACGCAGACTGAGAAAGAGAGACAGAGAGAAATAGAAATGGGATAGATGGAGTGTTTTTACCCAGCTTCAATTATTTGGCCTGCTCTTTCTCTGTGCACACAACTTTTCTTGTTGTAACCCAACTCATAATTTTGACTGTAGGAAATTTATTGTCTCTTTCTGAACAAACTACCCTATTTCCTACTCTATGTAGAGCTATTCCTATTACTTGTTTGTCCTGCACGAGTGTATATCTCCAGTCACCCAGTTCTCACTGGCCTTGAAAAAATGTTCCCTTGTCCTTTCCTTCTGTCCATATGCCTGCACTCTCTTTTGACCATTTTTATCTCACCAGGACAAAGTTTCCATAACCCATGAATCACCCCACCACTACCACCATACAGCTACGTAGATTAAACATGTAAGTTCAAAAGTGCTGTCTGGACTCTATTCTGTTGCTTACAAAGGAGGATCAAAGGAGGATCTGATTTCTCCAGCCGGAGACTTTGACATGAGCTACACACTTCTCATCAGCCTTCTTCATCAACCAGATGTCAGGGCATCACAGAGGACAGGCCCACAGCAGTAAGGAGAACTCAGAGATGATGTACTTCATCCTGCTGCACAATCCAAGAAACCTTCTGCAAGGTCTCTGGCAGGCAGTGGGCGGTTGACCCATTATTGCCCATGTACTCATCCTGACAGTGCCCAGAGGAGGACGCTGGCCAGAAGGGCTGTCCTTGTTGCCCTATTAAACCACAATCAGGCTTAGAGTTGGACTGAGGCTATTTCTCCCTTAGAACAACGTCTCCCTTAAACATCCCACTATAATGAGCTAATGCTGCCTGTTAATTATATTTAAAAAAAAAAGATTGCAAGCCTACTGAGTGACCAACACCAAGCATTCTTTCTAAGTTTCTGTGAGAAATTCCACAAGTTGCTGGAAGATGCTCTTCTATGCATTAAACTGTCTCTGGCTTCCTTATGGATTTCTGAGAACCTGTTGACCTGACATTTCAGGGGTTCAGGATGGACTGAACTGGTCTCTATCACCCCTTCCCCATATTATTACTCCTTTCCAGTCCTTCTGAGAAGGGTCACCTGTAGTAGTTCTGTTGGAGGTTGGTGCTATCTCAAGAAAGTGAGTGGTCGCCATCACAGTGGTTGCCAGCACACATGTGTGCTGTGTCCACTGCCCCCTCAAGTTCTGTGATTACACAGAGAATGTCCAAGGTATCCAGGATGCAGAAGCAGGGCCTCCCATATTTCCTCCAATTCAAGGAAGTCTGGCTACTCTGATGGAATTAGAGGTGAAGATATCAAGGAACCTGAAAGGGGGACTGAGAGGAAGTGTTGGGGGGAATAAATAGCTGGCACAGACATAGATAAAATCCACAAGAGAATATTGAGAACTAGCTGACATAAGAGACCAAAAAAGTGTGGTAGCAAAATCTGCACAGAGGGATTTGGCTTCTAATTCCTAATCAAATCTGCTCAGAGCTTGTATCCAGGATTAATCACTGAGGAAGATCCACACAAGGTGGACACTCAACCTTACTTCTATATGTTAGTAACAATGACTGCCCACAATTTATGACTAAGGGTTCCTAAGAAATCATCTGTGAAGGATAAACAACGGAAACTGTGTCTTGCGAGTATCTTGGCAGTTCCTCAAAGGCAGAGACACCCTCTCCCATCTACTATAGTAAATAACAGATCATCTTTCCCTTCATGACATTTGATGCTAACTGCCTGAATGGTCCATGGGCTGTTTCTTGGAAAGCTCGCTCATCCTGCGGGTCACACCTAATGCTTCCTCAGAGACTCAGTGGGAGCTTTCCCTCCATAACATCTTCTCAAGTTGATCCAAGCCAAGGTGACCTCATCACCATTTTTTTTTTTTGGAGATTTTTAAAAAATTTTTATTTAACTAGAAAAAAAGCAAAAGAAAAAAGAGTACCAGCAATAGAGTTCTAAAAGAAAAAAGAGAAAACAAACAATAAAAATCACTTGTTTATAAATTACATATTGTCATCTTGGATGTATGTCCAAGTTAACAGGGGAGATACCATGATCACCACCATTTTGAAGACCATGTGAATTTCACACATCCCTATAATGGCATAATGGTTCAGTTCAGGTCTTATTTTACTGCAATTATGGAAGCCAAGGACAAGAAAGTGACTAAGCTGACTGACAGAAAGTGTGGTTTATACATTCTACAGTCTCTATTTGAGTAATATCAGGGATACAGCAAATTTTTAGTATGTGGGAGAAAGATTAGAAGCAAGGAAGGAGTAAAGGAGGAAGGAAGTATGAAAAGAAGGAAGAAGGAAGGGAGGGGAGAGATAGCAACTCCTATTTGGAGAATTCATCCTCTAAAGGGTTAGAATTATGTAACTGGAGAGAACTGAGCTAAGCAGAGGGAGAATGTGATGAGTACAGGCTGGGATTTTCTCCATAGTTCCCAGAAACATTTCTCTTCTTCCTATGAGACTGGGAAGTTTCTGGTGTCCAGGATAGAAGCTGAAAATTGGGCTTTCTGTAGATCTAAGCTGCTCACCCATGGATCCATGACTTCTTAATCTTCATACTTCTCATTTCATAGAAGAGACCACAAGCTCTAGAAAGGACAGCTCTTCTCTCCAGTTGTTGATCTCTGTGAGGTTATAGAGAGTAGATGTCAATGTCCCACATGACCTTGGATGTGGTTCCACTTCTGCATTCGATGTCAGAACATCAGAGAGGGCACGGGGCAAAAGAGAGGTCACTGTGTGGAAAATTGGTCCAGGAGAATTACATTGTGGACCAGACCAGGAGCCCACTCTGAGACTGAGACAGTGGGGAATTGATGATCTTCTGCTCACGTGAACCCTTTTCTTCCTTTGATTGTCATCTTTACTAACACCAACCCCATTAAACTCTCAAGGAAGGGAACAGTTGAATGGACCAGGAATTTGGGTTCCCATGTGTCATGGTTACTTTTCTCATTGCTGAGACAAAATACTCAGTATCCAAAGTTAAAGGAGAAAAGGTTTATTTAGCTTATAGTTTTCAGAGGTTTCAATCCATAGTTGGCTGGTTCCAAGGAAGGGTGGTACATGGCAGAAGGGCAACAGTTCATGATGGGGAAAGACAGTACAAGCAACAAGAGCAAAAAAGGGATAGGAGTAGGCCTCTTTTCCTCTCTCCTATATTGTATGCATGCTACCTGCTACAGGGTGAGTGTAGTTAGTACTCACAGCTCCAACCCCAGCACCAGAGAATGAACCAATCACAAATTCTAGATTCAGCCATCTCCAAAAAGCCCACTCCCATGACCTCATGAGGCTTTTGGGGGACAACCAGAGACAAACCATACACCATGGCAGATATCTAAGGTGAAAGTCTTAGGGCTCCCGAACAGGGGAAGCTGAGGACAAAGGTTTTGGTGATGAAGGGGGAAGTCAGAGGCAACTCCCTCTTGAGGCATGTGGAGAGGAAGGACCTTAATAAGACTCACCAAGGCTGGAGGAGCCCCTCACTGTAGTGTTGCCCTCCACTTCAGCCAGCTTGAAGGGGTTGAGGTCCTGGTGGTTGGGCACAAGCTCCAGGCACTGTAAGTGGTCCCCTACATCATAGGACAGCAGAAAGTTCTACTTCTGGTAGGTGACAGTTTTTTGGGGCTGCATGATGATTCTAGTACAGTCACCAGCCTAACATCCCTGATGACCCCATTCCCATCCTGCGATGGCCTGTCCCCCACTCCTTGCAAGCCTTTGCAGAATCCCATTGTTCATGCCCATGCAGTTTCTGCCCAGTAAGTCCTGAGCCAAGATGTCAGCTCCATGGTCTATGAGCAGCTACCCAGTCTCCTCACTGCTCACTAAGGCTGCAAATAACAGAAAGTGTTCCCCTGGGGCACAGGGAGATCAGTGGTAGGAGACATCACAGTGACAGAATGAAGGGGCAGTGTGCCCCAGACGACTGCTTCCTCTTCCCTACACCCAATCTTGGTGTCGGGGACACTTGTCCAGCAGAACCAGAGGAAAGGGCAGTGCAGAAATTGTGAGTGGGGGGTGTTCGGCCTCTGGCCTTCAGTGCCATCTCAAGGCATCCCACCTTGGCCCACTCTCTGGGTGCCTCAATTTCACCCTGCTCCCAATTTTGCCAAGCTAGCCTCGGTGCTCACCATAATAGAGCATGTTGTTGGGGCTATGTTGGAAGGTGAAACCTGTGGCCCTGGCAGAGAGGGCGGCCACTCGAGTAAGCAGGACATGCACTAGGTTCACATTCTGGTGTTCTGGCTTGTGACAGTGATAGGCAGGGCACTCTGTCCTGGAAAGAGAGAGCTGTCATCCCAGGTCTGTCACTTGCCCACACCTTGACCCCTTGCGGGAGCTCCCTGACGGTCTTCACGTAGACTTCTACTCACAGAGTGGTTGGGGACTGGGGGCCACTACTCCTTACCCATCATTCTCCCTACACCTCTGCTATTGGGTACCAGGGGTCTTGCTATCAGTCACTCTAATGTCCCCATGGGAGAAAGACATGAGATAGGTCCTCAGGGACCATGGGAAGATTGGAAGGAAATACAAACAGCTTCAGGAAATCATGGCTGCTCAGTGTGTGGAGCAGGACCATCAATTCATGAGAACCTTTCCTCCTAACCGCCCATCAATTTCTCAAGCCACCCTTCCCAGCCCCAAGTGAAGAAGTGACAGCCATCCCTCCCTTCCACTGAGAGTCACCCATGCAGCAACATCACCTACAAATGACTCACACAGGTGGGCTCTGTGACTAGGTGAGAGGTGGCTTCCATTAGCTGCATGGTGACACCCAAGTTGTCATAGAGGGTTGTGATATGCAGTGTCATCTTCCCCGGTGCTCCTTGAGTGGAGTAGGACAAGGATACCAGGCACTTTCCATAGCTCCTCAAGGAAAGGACACCTCCAAATTCCCCCTTCAACTCCCCCACCCTACCAGTCCTGGGTGAAGGGAACAGGTCCTTCTGCTCCATTTCTATTCCATTACCTTCTGCACTGTCAAAAGTCACAATTTTGATCCAGAAGCGGTCTTTTAGAAGTGCACAGGTCATTTTCCTTGGCTACCTGAAGCAATGGAGACTCTTAATATCCTGGGGGAAGGTACACAGAAGTTAATCATAGACTGTCACAGAGAAGCCATGAGCAGAGGGGAACAGAAGCATTCTCTGATTGTAAGGATCATGATTCCTATAAGAAGTGCACAGACAAACTGGCTTTACCTCTCTTGAATTCTCTGTAGGGCATCAAGGACTGATGTAAGAGTTGGGCGTGGGCTGGTCTCAAGGATTCCCTGGAACTCCTTGTGCTTCTTACCGTGTCAGCTTATTGCTCTTGTAATTCTGATGTGAAAGGAGCTTACTATCAATCTCCATTTCCTCCAGAGAGAGAAGGAGGTCAGGTCTGGATGGATGGCAAGGCGGACTCTCCAAAGATGGGGTTAACTTGGACCTCTTTTTCTGAGATGACTGTTTCAGGAATCTGGGAGAAGGAAGAGGGAGCATTTCCCTGGGTCCCCAGTAACCCAGGCCTAAAACACCTCTATTTATCCAAACAAGAGTTTGGAGATCAGAGTAGTGGGAAGTGATCTGGCCAGCTTATAAAACTTAAGAAGCCTGTAGAACTGGTGGGCTGCTCAATTTCCCTATTGTCCTTCTAAGCATGTAGACATACATACATCTCTGCTGGGCCTGGACAGCATGGGCTGGGGTATGGGTCCTGTATCTGTCCTGTGTTCAAACCTTGGATATGAGGTTGTAAATATTACTCATAACTGAGGAGAATTGGACGCAGGCTTCCCACAGGTCCCTTGAAGGTTACTTTGCTGAGATCATGACAGAATCGGAGATAAAGGGAGAGTCTGGCCTTTGAGAAGAGACGGGGGGTGGATCCCAAAGCTAACACAGTGTCTTGACAACTTGAGGCTCATGGGGAACTGCAGGATGGATAGGCAGACTGATGCGTGGAGCCCTGATGTCCTCCGGCTCCAAAGTTGTCCTTTCCAACTACGTTAGCAGCCAGTGAGACATTTGCTAGTTGAGGAAGCATAGTTGTATCTCTGATGATGGCCCCAAGAGAGAGCTGCTGAGTGAGGGGTCCACCCAGCCCCAGCTCACCCAGGCCCTTGGACCCACTGAAGCTGTGCCTCTGACCAGCTCAGAGTGGACAGCGTTGGATCCCAGAGTTCACTTCTGTTCTGAGGCCACTGGATAAAACCCTTGTCTCCCTCCTTGGTCTCACTGATCCTCTGTTGGAGACCACCCTGTCCCACTCTAATGCAGGTAGGAAGGTCAAAGTTCCACTGCAGGCCAGAGTGGAGGCTGCTGAGCAAGCAGGGCCCCTGCCAGGAAGAGGACTCAGTGCAAAACATGAAGGAAGGACACCTGATACCGTATTCAGAATGTCAAGTTGGGGGGAAGCAGGACACTGAACCTCACATACAATGCTCTGAGGCACAGCTGTTCAAACCAAGCGCAGTTGTCTATTCCCCTACCCCAGCTAGCTCCTGCAGGACACAGGTCTCTGACCTTCCACATGGAAGCTGCCCCTGCCCACACTGTTCTCTCTGGGTCTGGAACTCCAGCCTGAGCCACAGCAGGACCAGCACTAGGTAGAGCAGTCATACCTCTCATTCACTCTTCTTGTACTCAGCAGCTGCAATACATGGAAAACTGTGCTATGCTCTCAACTACTCTAGAAGCCGAGACAGGAGGTTCATACATTGTAGCCCCACCTGGGAATTTTGCAAGACCTCCTCCCAAAGTATAACAAAGACTTGGAGATGTAGCTCAGGAATAGAGAGCCTGGCCAGGATGTTTTTCAGAAGTGGAGCTGGAGGTTTCTCACTCTACTGTCAGGTCCCAGGACCAGCACAACAAAGTGGCCTGACCTCTGCATCCCTGTGTAGTGAGGAAAAACAGGAAACACACTTAGATTTTGATTTTTAGGGAATACACTGTCACCCCATATGTCCATAAGCATCTAGAAAAAGGATTCTAATACTACATTTTAAAACATTTATAGTGATTTTCATTGCATGGTTGAATTAGCCACTTTAAAATACTTTCCTCTGTATTTTTGAATTTATACATATACATATATATATACATATATTTCCTGTATTAATTTATTTTTTGTCACTAGGCATCAGACAGATGGTAGCTTCTTTTCATGTTAGTAAACTGAGATGCTACTCATTCTGAATAAACAGGCTGAGATTAGAGAATTTATTTTTACAGGTCAATGGGTACAAGAGAGAGTTGAGTAGGGTCACTGCCTACTGGAAATTTTCCTAAGAAGTGACCCAGTCCCCAGTGTCCCAGGGAAGGTAGTCATCCTGTGAACACATCAATATCCTCCAAACTTCTCTGCCAGGAAGCCAGAAGGTCTGTGCCTCCACGGCAGGCACTGGGGCCCCAAGGCAGGTTTTCCCCAGATCCACGGTGGCGGGGGAGTCTCACCTCCCTGCCTCTCCTGCAGACTAACTTGCTGCTCCCCAACCAGGGAGCTTGGAGAGGAGCCTGCAACACTCACGGCTGAGCCTGAGCGTACAGAATGTGCCAGATAAGAGAAGATGGTGTTTCAGCCTGGAGGTGCCTCAGGGCTGAAGGCAGGAAAGGAGAAGAACAGAACGGTGAGGCCATGAAATGGTCCCTGCTGGGGGCAGACACACACCTCTGTCTCTCTGAGCCTGCTGTGCTTGTCTCTCCTGGCTTTGTCTCTGTGTCTCTCTTTTCTTTCTTCTCTATCGCTGTGTCTGTCCCTTTGGCTTCTCATCTCTGTCACAACCTCTGTGCTGTGACTCTGTCTCTCTCTCACACACACACTGCTTTCTCAGTCTCGCTCAGCTCCACCCCACCCTGATTCAGTCACATCCAAGGTGCATGAAATACTGGGAAGCTACCATCTTTATATACAAGAGTGCAAATCGCAGGTCCTGCTTTGCCTGTTGGCAGTTGTGCGATCTTCAGTGAGAGAATCATTCTTCGGTGAACCTGTTTCCTCATCTGTATAATGGGCACAGAGTGCTATTAATTTGGAGGTCTGGTGGCCTTGGAGTACGCTTGACAATACCATCAGATGACCCGCTCTGGCCATCCTAGAAGCCTCTGCCATCCCCTTCTGACCCCCTCCGCTCTCCTGCCTGGCCATAGAATGCTCTGCTGAGCTGGAATGAGGATCAGACCTGTGGCTATGATGTCACAGAGCACATGAAGTCAGAGATTTAATGGAAAAGAAGAGACCAAAACGGTACTGGGCAG
>PVLA01018304.1:0-14893 GCA_004027455.1 Hydrochoerus hydrochaeris | reverse complement strand
CTTCTTCTTCTTCTTCTTCTTCTTCTTCTTCTTCTCCTCCTCCTCCTCCTCCTCCTCCTTCTCCTTCTTCTTTCTTCTTCTTCTTCTTCTTCTTCTTCTTCTTCTTCTTCTTCTTCTTCTTCTTCTTCCTTTCTTTTTTGAGACAGGGTCTCGCTATGCAGTTCAGGCTGGCCTTGAGCTCACTTTGTAGACCAGGCTGGTCTTGAACTTGCAACGATCCTCCTGTCTCAGCACCGGGCGACAGCAGTGGCTACACAGTGGAGGTAAGCATCAACGACTACCTGGACATCTACTGCCCGCACTACGGGGCGCCCCTGCCACCCGCCGAGCACATGGAGCACTATGTCCTCTACATGGTCAACAGTGAGGGCCACGCGTCCTGCGACCACCGGCAGTGGGGCTTCAAGCGCTGGGAGTGTAACCAGCCGGCCGCGCCTGGGGGGCCGCTCAAGTTCTCAGAGAAGTTCCAGCTCTTCACACCCTTCTCGCTGGGCTTCGAGTTTCGCCCGGGCCACGAGTACTACTACATCTGTGAGTCGGTCATGGCGGGGACTCGGGGTTCCCCCACCGCACCTGCAAGCCCGAGGACATCAGATGAAAAGGACCCACAAAGACACCACCAGCCTTCTCTGCAGGAGAACATAGCTTCATTCTGAGGGGGTAGAGCAGGAGGAGCTTCCGGGCAGTGGGGACCCATGGAGATCAAGAGACAGAGCTGGGCGGGGAGACAAAGGCAGAACAGAACAGATAGAATATTGGGTGACCGCCAGTGTCACCTTCCGGACATCTGGGATTAATGTGGAGACAGGGAGACCTTCTCATTGAACCCGCTCAGCTAAAACAGAACAAAAGCCAGGCGTGGTGGCGCACGCCTACAATCCCAGCACTAGGGAGGCTGAGGCAGGAGGGTCGCTGCGAGTTCAAGGCCAACCTGGGCTACCTATTGAATTCAGTGGCAGCCTGAACTGTGAGAGATCCTGTCTCAAAAACCAAAAATAAAATAAAATTAAAAAAAAAAAAACAGGGCCAGGGATAGAGCTCAGCAGTATAAGCGCCTATCTGCCAAGCACAAAGTCCTGAGTTTGATTCTTGGTACCAATAAAATAAAAAGATAAAACAGAACAATACACGCACAGAGACAGGCAGGCCTCACAGGCCGAACATACACCCGTGGCCACTCAGCATGCGTCTGTCTAATGACAACACTCTGGGAGGCTGAGGCAGGGTAATCTCATGTTCCTATCCAGCTTGGGCAGTTTAGTCACAGTAAGACCCTGTTTCAACATTTTTAAAATAAGAAAGGCTGAGGATGTAGTCAGTGCAAAGGCCTTGGGGTCAATCCTAAATACCAAAAAGAAAACAAAAACATAATGTCGTAGTATGTACACCTATAAACCCAGTGGAGGCTGAGACAGGAGGGTCCCTGCTGATGGCCAGTCCAAACTACAGTGAGTTTGAGGCCAGCCTGAACCACCAATAGCAGCAGGATGTGGGTGGAGGCACACATAGGAGACGGGGGTGGGATGGGTTCTTTTCCATCATGCTTTTTGCTTTTTGCACAGACTACCTTGGAGCTGCACTGCCTCTGTGTGTGTGTGTGTGTGTGTGTGTGTGTTTAATTATTTTGTTTGCCTGTGGGGTTTTTTTGTTTCGTTTTGTTTTGTTTGTTTTGTTTTTGTACCAGGGATCAAACTTTGACCTCACACTTACCAGGCAGGCACTTATGCCACTGAGCTATATGCCCCTGCCCTGCTTGTGTTATTGTAAAAAAAAATAAAAATAAAAATAAAGCTATTTCTAAGCCTGGTGTGGTGGTGCATGTCTGTCATTCCAGCATTCGGGAGGCTGAGGCAGGAAAATCGCTGTGAGTTTAAGCCAGCCTGGGCTACGTGGTGAGTTGAAGTCCAGCCTGAACTACATAATGAAGCCTTGTCTAAAAAAAAAAAAACACACACACAAAAATGTTTGTGTTTTAGCCGGGTTCGGTGGCTCACACCTGTCATCCCAGCACTCGGGAGGCTGAGGCAGGAGGATCATTGCGAGTTCAAGACCAGCCTGGGCTACAAAGTGAGCTCAAGGCCAGCCTGGACTGCATAGCGAGACCCTGTCTCAAAAAAGACAAAAAAAAAATTGTGTTTTAATTTCAAGCGTTTTTGTTTCAAAGAAGAGTCAGTTTTACTGGAAATGAGATAACTTTAAGATGGTTTTGTACATCCTGACATACTTTTTAGATTCTAAAGCTATCTCCACTGGGCATGCCACTCACTTTGTGACAGGAGCACCCCCAGCGTGACAGCCACAAAGTCTCCCCACAGCAGATAAGGTCTCACCCTAGTCGGAAACCCCTGGGTTAAGGGTTCCCCTTGGGCCAAAGAAACTCTTTCCCTCTGCTCCAGGGAGACTGCAGGATGGACCCACCCTGACATCCACACCCTCATCACTGCCAGAGGTTCCCAGGGGCAGAAGCACCCCAGGTAATAATCAAGATATAGACTAATTGCATCCCCAGCCCCCAGGAGTTCCTGGGAGTAGCAGGTCCCTGTGGGCTCCAAGTGACAAACACCTGGTACCTAAGCCCAATATGTGACCAAGATTTGGTGTGAGCACATGTGATTAATGGTGAGTGCCTGTCATCCCAGCATGCTGGGAGGCAGAGACAGGGAAATCTCAACTTTGAGCCCAGCTGGACAACTTAGGAAAACCCTGTCTCAATAAAAACTTGTTTTTTTTTTTTTTAAGCTGGAGATACAGCTCAGTGCAAAGGCCCTGTGGTTCAATCCCCAGGACCAAAAAAACTTTCTCAAAAAAACAAAACAGAACAGTGGAATGGGGAGTTGATGGCTAGAGCAGGCTCCAGGAGGCCACACCTCTACCCCTGACCCCTGTTTACTGTCCCCTCCTTTATACCAGTGATCCTCTTCCCTCTTGTCACCACCCCCAGAGAAGCCTTGAGGAACAGGAAGAAGTGCTAGAGGAGAATCCACCTGTAGGAAGGACTGTTTGGGAAGGTTTTGTTTGTTCTTGGAGATGGGGGTCTTACTATGTAGCCCTGGCTGGCCTCAAACTCAGGGTGATTCTCCTGCCTCAGCCTCCCAGATTCTGGAATGATAACTGAGTGCCACCATACCCAGCTGACACTGTCTTCTATATTAGTCAGTTTTCATTGGTGGCACAAAACACCTGACACACACAGAGTCTGAAGGAGAAAAGGTTTATTATGGCTCAGGATTTCAGAGGGTTCGGTCCATGGCTGACCGGCTGGCTCCAAGGCCAGAACATGGTGGCAGAAAAGAACTGCCTATCCATGGCTGCTGGGAAGCAGAGAGCCCAGAACAAACCAGAGGGGAGGGGGCCGGGTACCAGATCCAGCCCACGCTAAGGCCCTTCACTCAGTGCCCAACCCCAGTAAGCAGAAAAGCAACAAACAGCCAGGCGTGGATTCACAAACCTGCAATCCCAGCTTCTCCAGAGGCTGAGGCAGGAGGATCGCCATGAGTGTGAGGTCAACCTGGGCTACATGGTGAATTTAAGTACAGCCTGAACTATATAGGGAGACTCCGTCTCAAAAAACCAAAATAGTCCCGTGTGCTGATGCAGGCCTATAATCCCAACACTCAGGAGGCTGAGGCAGGAGGATTTTTGTGTTTGAGGCCAACCTGGGTTACATAATGGGTTCAAGGTCAGTGTGAACTGCAAAGCGAGACCCTGTCTCAAAACAAAAAACAAGCGTACAATTCCTTGGATTTCAGCCTTGTCTCAAAATTGCACAACTATTCTTGCAGATATAATTTTTTGGAGGGGTACCAGGGATCAAACTCATGACCTCGTGCTTGCCAGGCAGGCACTTAGGCCACTGAGCTAAATCCCCAGCCCATTACAGGTATAATTTTAGAACATTTTGGGAGCTGGGGATATAGCTCAGCAGCACAGTACCTGCCTCACAAGCATGAGGTCTTGAGTTCAATTCCTGGGTCAAAAAACCAAGACACATTCTTATTACCCACAAAGGAATCTCTGTCAGGCTGGGGACTTGGTTCTGAAGGGAACATTTATATAAGCACCACGGGCCTCGGTTCTGTCCCCAGCAAAGAAGAAAATGAAGGAGAAGGAAAGGAAAAGGATGGGGGGAAAGGAAGAAGAAGAAGGAGGAGGAGGAGCAGGCAGAGGAGAACAAGAAGAAGGCAACACCTCCACAACTTAAAACGGTCACCCCCAGCCCCTGCCCCCATGAGTCCACTTCCTGTCCCTGGAGTCGCCTGTCCTGGTGTTTCCTGTCCATGAAACTAATGCTGTGAGTCCTCTGTGTCTGGTGTCTCTCACTGAGCATGGCGTCCTCAGGATTGGGCCACATTGAAGCAAATATCACAGCCGTGTTCCTTTTCCTGGCTGAGTAATATTCCATTGTATTACAAGGCAGGATGAATAACAGCCTTACCCGTCCACATCCTAATCCCTGGAACTTGTGAATGGTCTTTATTTTGTGGCACTGGGGTATGAACCCAGGACCACATCCCCAACCCTTGTCTTTTTTATTTATTTACTTTTTGTGGTACCAAGGATTGAACTCATGACCTCGCACTTGCCAGGCAAGTGCTTATGCCACTGAGCTAAATCCCCAGCCCTTGTCTTTTTCATTTTGAGACAAGTTCTTGTTAAACCACTGAGTTGTCCACGCTGAGTTTCAACTTGTGATGCTCCTACCTCAGCCTCCAAGAGGTGCTGAGATTACAGCTGTGTTCCACCCTGTCCATTCATGAATATTACATATCATCATCATTATGATTATTAAGGAGACAGGATCTCAAGAATGCAGTTTGAACTCACTTTGAACATGTGGCAATCCTAGCCGGGCGTGGTGGCTCACGCCTGTCATCCCAGCACTGGGGAGGCTGAGGCAGGAGGATCATTGTGAGTTCGAGACCAGCCTGGGCTACAAAGTGAGCTCAAGGCCAGCCTGAACTGCATAGTGAGTCCCTGTCCCAAAGAGACAAAAAAAAAAGCCACGGGCTCCTCCTTCCTCAGCCTCCCGAATGCTGGGGTGACAGGCGAGCACCACCGAGCAGGGCCTTGGGATTGTGAATATTATTGTATGGAGCACAAACAGTAAATCAAAGAAAGAGAAGGTTGGGACCAAGACACACAGAGGACTTTTGGGGACTTAGGGAGGTAGCAGCCCTGCCCACAACCCCACAGGGGAACCTCAGCCTCCGGCCTCCAGGAGCCGTGACAGCGGCTGTCTGCTGCTCGACCCCGAGCTCCTGAGGACCCACTGCGGTCTCTTCCCATCAGCTGTCCGGAGGACACCGCCTGGTCCCTGGAGACCAGAGCTGCCAGTCCCGGCCTCACCAGGCAGCCTGCGTTTCCTCCCCTCTCATCCTTGGGTCCCTACCTCAAGGTCATCCCTGCTAGCCTGCAGGAAGGACAAGATAAGCCAGGGACACTGTGGGCTTCCTGCCATAGGTCTCTGAACCCTCCAAACCTACGTGGGAGCCAAGGAATTCACGTGGCATGAGAGGGACAGAGCAGGTGGCCGCAGGCGGGGACAGGAACAACCCCAAGGCCACAGCCAGAAGAGGAACCAGGCCACAGTGTCCAGGACCAGGGACCAGGCCATAGTGTCACATGCAGGGGTCACCAGGGCTGGGGGATGCTTGGGCAGAAACGGGGAACCAGGGAGCTCACACTGAGGGGGGGCACCCCCACGGGGTCGTAGAGGAGATCGGGGACCAGGAGATCGGTGCAAAAATAAACTTAACCAAAAGAAGGACACCTGTTTACAGTTTGGGTTTTGCAAGATGAAAAGTTCTGGTCATGCTGTGACACACATGTGCTTGACACTGTTGAACTGTATGCTTCAAACTGACAATGATGACACTAAAATTTTAGGTTCCGTACCTTTTACCAAGATTTTCAAAAAATGTGCCATCCAGCAATACCATAAAATCAGGCCTGTCATCCCGGGGCTCTGGGAGGCTGAGGCAGGAGGATTACTAGTTCAACGCCAGCCTGGGCAAACTGGTGACTTAAGTAGACCCTGTCTCCAAGTGAAAAAAAGGGCCAGGGATGTAGCTCAGTGGTTAGCAAAGCCCTGGGTCCCATCCGCACCCCTCACTCCACAAAGCAAAGCTTGTGTCTGGACCAATCATTACTGGCCTTGAAGTTTTGGGTTGGTTGGTTGGTTTTGTTTTCTTTTTAAAGACAGGGTCTCACTGTGTAGTGCAAACTAGAATTGAACTCACTATGTCCCCCAGGCTGGTCTTGAACTCCCAGCAATCCTCCTGCCTCAGCCTCCCAAGTGCTGGGATTACAGATACGGGCCACCACACCAGCACTGGCCTTGAAGATTTGAGGGGTTCGACAGCCAAGACACCTCCAGAGAGTGGAAAAAGGCGGGAGACAAATTCTTCCTGGGAGCCTAGGAGACCACTCAACCCTGCCCATACATAGCTGTCAGCCCATGGAGGAGGCCCATGTTTGACAACTGACCTCCAGAAGAATAAACCTGGCATAATAAATAATGCGTTGTCTTAAGTCATTCAAAAATATAATTATAAGCCAGGCATGGTGGCTAATGCCTGTCATTCCAGCACTCGGGAGGCTGAGGCAGGAGGATCATTGGTGAGTTCGAGGTCAGCCTGGGCTACAAAGTGAGCTCAAGGCCAGCCTGAACTGCATAAGGAGATCGTGTCTCAAAAAGACTATATATATAATATATATAATTATAGAGCTGGGGGGGTTGATGCACACCTGTTATCCAGCACTCTGGGAGACTGAGACAGGAGGGTCTCAACTTCCTCTAGTCCACCGTAGGCAATTTCGCCCGACCCTATCTCATGATAGCAACTAAACAATTACATACGTGAACAAGGGGACCTGAAGACAGCCAGCGTGGCCTCCTAGTGATCCCGGCTGTGTGCACCCTACCTCCTCCCCTCCCCACCCCCACCCCCACCCCTTGGCTGGAACCGAAGAAAGGTGTGATGAGGCCAGCCCAGCGTTTCTCCCCTGGGCTGGGCTGTCTCCTCACGCACTTTGCTAGCTGGCTGCGAGGATCAGAAGGAGACAGAGGGTTTGGGACCAGACGCCTGTTCCAAAAGTGACCCGGTGGTGCCCCCGCTCTGCGACCCGGCCGCACCTTCCCCCGCCCCGCGCCGGCCGGCCCTGTCCCCTTCCCCGGCCAGCGCGGGCCTCCGCAGTCTCCTCCACCGAGAGTCAAGGTTTGGGCCCCGCGGAGCCTGCAGCCTGTCTGCCTTTGATTTTTTCTAAAAACCCTTTCATTCTCACTATTAGGCGGCGCAGGGCCGGCGGAGCGGCGCTATCTGCATATCAAAAAGGCACAGCCTGGGTTTGTTTTCATTTTCTCCCTCCTTTTCCTTGTTCTCCCCCAGACGTGGGTAATCGACAACTGTCTTTTATTTGTTTTCCTCAAGGTCCTCTCTCCTAGCATACCGACTTGTCACCGGGCTCTAACTTCCGTCTTTTGTCTGAAAAATAAAATTTTGAGACAGGATCTTGCTAAGTTGCTCGGTTGCTGAATTGCCCAGGCTGGGCTGGAACTTGTGATCCTCCTGCCTCAGCCTCCGAGATCGCTGGCATGACAGGCGTGTGCCACTCTGAGCCCCACTGATTTTTCTAAAATTATTAATTGCGGTGCTGGGGTGGAACCCAGCATGCATGCTGGCAAGGGATTACTCCTGAGCTATTTTCTAGCTCAGGTTAGATGTTAGCTTTGAGGCCTGGGGTGCAGCTCAGCGGTATCAGCACCTGCCTGGCAAGCACAAGGTTCTGAGTTCAATTCCCAGTACCCAAAAAATAAAAATCTAGGCTTTCAGGAAAGGACAGAGATTGCCCACCCCGCCCCCACCCCTCATGGTCTCACACTGCATTCCTTTTCCCTGGGACAAGGGACTCAACACTCGAAGCATGAAGGAAGACAGGTTTATTTTGGCTCGTTTCATTCCATAAGCAGCCAGCACGGCAGAGGAGTTAGGCATGGTGATGTAGACCTGTAATCCAGGCACTCCGGGAGGCTGAGGCAGGCAGATCAAGAGTTTAAATCCAGCCTGGGAAACTTGATAGTTTAGTAAGACCCTGTGTTAAAATAAAAGTAAGTAACTGAGTGAGGTGGCACACACTCCCAGCCCTCGGGGAGGCTAAGGCAGGAAGATCGCTGTGAGTTCCAGCCCAGTTTGGGCTACATAGGGAGTTCAAGGTCAGCGTGCATCACAAAATGTGTCAAAAAATCAATCATTCAGTCCATCAATCAATAATTCAGAGATCTGGAATTCAATCTCCAGTACTGAAAACAAAGAAACAAAAAATACCCGGCAAGGAGTCACATGCTGGTCATCCCTGAACTCTGGAGGCTGAGGCAGGAAGATTGCCGTGCGTTCAAGGCCAGTCTGGGCCACATAATGAAACCCTGTCTCAAAAAAACAGAAGGAGGAGGAGGAGGAGGGGGAGGAGGAGGGGTAGGGGGGAGGAGGAGGAGGAGGAGGAAAGGAGGCAAAGAAAAAGCTGCTCGCACTACGGTGGCCTGGAAGCGAAGAGAGAAGGGAGGAACAGCACAGGAGAGAAAACTTTCGAAGCCACGCCCACCATGGCCTCTTCTATCATCCAATCACCTTCCACCAGCCCACCTCCAGCGCATGCGCTTTTTGGGAGCTAGCTAGCTAGATGCCCTAAGGCCCGCCCACCGCAGTACCAACACCCCAGGGCAGGGAGAACTCTGGGTTGTGACATGCTTGTCACCCCGCGCCCACTGTGGACAATGGGGTCGCTCTCGATCTTAAAGGTTCTACGGGTTTGACGGATCTATTGTGTCAAGCATCCAGTCACCGCCCTAAGGTCTAGGGTACCCAGTCACTCACCCCTTCCTGCCAACCCTGGTGGATACTGATTGTTTTGTTTTTTTGTACCAGGGATCCGAACTCACAACCTTGTACTTGCCAGGCAAGCGCTTGTGCCGCTGAGCTAAATCCCCGGCCCACTGATTTTGCTGTTGTTCTCTTGAGTTTTATTTTTGGGTTTGTGTGTGTGCGTGTGTGTGTGTGTGTGTGTGTGAGAGAGAGAGAGAGAGACTGGGGTGCAACACAGGGTCTGACCACCGAACTCCATTCCCAGCTCCTCTGTATTTTTCATTTTGAGGCAGGCTCTTGCTAAATCACTAAGATGCCTGTGCTGGGCTTGAATGTGGGATCCTCCTGCCTCAGCCTCCTAGAATGCTGGTATGACAGGTGTACACGAGCACATGTGACTTTGTGAGTGTGTGTGTGCGTGGTAACAGGGGTTACTGTCTTTTTCTTATCAGTCCCGAACTTTCAACCGATTCTCCTGCCTCAGCCTCCCGAGGGCCGGAACTATAGCCTCCGCACCTGATTGTAACAGGGGCAGCTTTTCAGCCTGGGTTCTGCTTTCTATGTTGTTAGTACCCCATGCTAGGGATCTGTGATCTGGACAGCAGTTAGTTCCCCCTGTAGGGACAGAGTTAAGACACGAAAGCACCAAGCCCTTCCTGTTTGCTGTGCTGTGGGACAGGGCGACAGCGCCTCTAGGTGTGTGTTCGGGCTCTGACCGCTTCCCCCACCCCCACCCCCCGGATCTAGCCAGTTATCATCCCAGCCTTCCTGGAACAATGGACTAGGACACACGGGAAGCAGTGATTTCTCTTCCTATCTGGAATTTATTCTGTGACTATGAAACTGATAAGAAAAAGACAGAAATAAACCCTTCGGGTGACGGCTAAAGGAGCAGGCAGCTCTCTGCATGTGGGGATGGGGGAGTCTGCCCAGCACCCCCTCCCAAGCCATCACTGTGATGCTTTTGTCAAGCGCCCCGTGCCCCTCATTAGGGACTGGTCCTCCTTGTGGCGTTTAGCACATCAAAGCGCCCAGGCCTGAGCTGGAGCAGTCAGGGAGGCTTTTGATGGCGCTTGCACTGTAAATGTTTTGGTAAACACTCTTGTTTTTTCCTTGGTTGTATGAAAATCCTCCACTCTGACACTGGTTTCAAATAGTATCAGACTGGAGGGGGTAAGGGACATGAAAGAGAGAAAAATCATAATGATCCACTTGGCTTTGTGGGCTTGGTTCCTTTGTGTCTCATATCCCAGACTTGGGGGTCAGCTGACAATGGTCTCCCTCGGGTGGGTGGCTCTCCTGGGGCCCCCGAGGACTCCCTGGCATCATGGGGACCCCAGGAGGAGGCAGAGTGGGCCCCACGGTGGTGCTAGACCCAGGCTGTGTCTTGGTTGCAGGGTCTCCACGCAGGTGACAAGATTGTGGGTGACATGGACAAGGACTCTGGCAGTAAGCGAGCTCTGGGTACTGCCTGGTCAGCTCCCCAATTTTTTTTAGTATATTTTTTGAGACAAGGTCTTGCTATGCAGTCCAGGCTGGCCTTGAACTCACTTGTAGCCCAGGTTGGTTTTAGACTCTGCAATGATCCTCCTGCCTCAGCCTCCCGACTACTGGGATGACAGGCATCTGCCTCCACACCTAGCTCTGTGGGATGTGCTGGAGATGAAACCCAGGTCTTTGTGGATGCTAAACGTATACTCTGACCATTAAGCCACACTTCAGTCCTACTTAACTCAAATATCTCATCCCTTTGTGTTATGGTTTGGGTCTGGGTGTCCCCCCCAAACCTCATGTGGTCATGGGAGCAGGCTTCTAGAGTGTGTAACTGATTCCTGTCCAATGCTGGGATTATGGCTGTGAGTGCTACAGCTGCCCTAAGGCAGGTGGCCTAATATGATATAAGGGAGGCAAAGAGGCTCGTTCTTCCCTCCCGCCTTTTTGCTCTTGTTGCTTTTGCTGTTTTCTGCCACTATGAACTGTTTCTCCTCTGCCATGAGCCACCCTGCCTTGGAGCTAGCTGAGTATGGACTGAAACCTCCACAGACTGTGAGCTAAATAAACCTTTTCTTCCTTTCTTCTTCTTTTTTTTTTTTTTTTTTTTTTTGAGACAGGGTCTCTCTGTGCAGTTCAGGCTGGTCTTGAGCTCACTTTGTAGCCCAGGCTGGTCTCAAACTCGCAACAATCCTCCTGCCTCAGCTTCCCAAGTGCTGGGATGACAGGCATGAGCCACCATGCCCAGCCCCAAATAAAAAGTTTTTTAAAAAAGCCAAACATAGTGGCACACACTGGTAATTTTAGTACTTTGGAGGCTGAGGCAGGAGGATCACTGAGAGTTCAAAGGCGGCCTGAGTGACATATAGTGAGTTCAAGGCCAGCCTGGCCTGCATGATGAGACCCTGTCTCAAACAACAAAACAAAACAAGCTGGGTGCGGTGGCTCACGCCTGTAAACCCAGCACTCAAGAGGCTGAGGCAGGAGGATTGTTGCGAGTTCGAGACCAGCTTGGGCTACAAAGGGAGCTCAAGGCCAGCCTGGACTGCACAGCAAGAGCCTGTCTCAAAAAGACAAAAACAGAAATATGTATCTGTCTATAACTGCATAAAATATGAGACTAAGGGCTGTCGGGAGGGGGAAGGATATGGAAGAATTCAGCTGTGTTGTGTGTGTGCGAGGAACGTTAGTACTGCAGACAGGTACTAAAATAAAAACAAAAGGGAAAAAAAAATAAAAGCAAGCAAAAGAAACCCCGGAAAAATAAGGGAAGGAAGGGGAACTTTTTGCCGCTTATATGAAATTCAAATTTGGCCGGGACTGGAAGTGCCGCATTTTATCTGGCAGCCCTGTGGCAGATGTGGGAGCGGCTGCTCCGGGTCAGCGCGGTCCCCAGGTGCTCTCTGCACAGGGGGAGATAGCAGTGTTTCCAGCCGGACAGACGGCGGCCTCTGTGGCCACAGGAGCGCGCGTCAGTGGCCTGATCTGAGAAAATTGGGAGAGACGCTGGAATTTGAGTTTCATAGCATGTCTACCTGTCACAAACAGTGCTTTTTTTCTCCCCCTCTGTTTTTTCAGGGCTCGGGGTAGGTAGGACCCGGGCTTCCCGCAGGCTAAGCAAGCACCCAGCCACGAGCCAGAACTTATTTTTCATTTTAAACCATTCCTTCCCTCGGACTCGTAGATCTCATCTCAAAAAGCAAAGTATTGTTTGCTTGAGATTTCTACAAAACCCAGCAGTGGCTGGTTTTACCCAAGGGGCAAAATTTGTCGAGGACCAGAAAGAGAATCTCACGGAGTGGGGATGCATATGATTCACTCAGTGGTTTTTGTTTTTGTTTTTTCTGGTACCAGGGATTAAACTCACGACCGTGTACTTGCAAGGCAGGTGCTTATGCCGCTGAGCGCAGAGCTAAATCCCCAGCCCTGGTTTTTGGTTTTGTTTTGTTTTGTTTTGTTTTGGATACAGACTCTGGCTTGATAGCTCAGGCCTGGCTGGAATTCACTGTGATCTTCCTGCCTCGGCCTCCAGAGTGTTGGGATGACAGGTGGGAGCCACCAGCAGGCCTGGCTCTTGAAGGGGAGTTTTGGAGACAAGCCAAGGCCTGGGGTCCTCTCAGGTGCAGCTGGAGGTGGACCCGGTCGCTTGCTCTACCTGGGCCCAGCTTGGCCTCCAAGGGTCGGACGGGGCCACCTTCCCTGGGATTCACAGCCAGGGGCCGGCAGCCCCCCCACCGGGGGCGGGCGCACTTGGGTGGCTGTGAACACAGTGCCCCAGACCCGAGTCCTGGCTACCAGCAGGGCTTGCCCCTCGCCCCCTCTCCCCAGCTGCCTCCTGTTTTAATGGCCCTGGGCTCCCCGTGACCAAACTTGTTAGCAGGAAAGCAGGGCCACCAGGAGTGGGGTGCAGAGTGGCAGTTCCTTGTGT
Source organism: Hydrochoerus hydrochaeris (assembly GCA_004027455.1). Lineage (NCBI taxonomy): Eukaryota > Metazoa > Chordata > Mammalia > Rodentia > Hydrochaeridae > Hydrochoerus > Hydrochoerus hydrochaeris. The sequence continues at coordinate 2,116 of PVLA01018304.1, read as the reverse complement.
CCCTGATGGCTTCTGGGGACTTTCTTTGCAGTTTTGTGACTTATTCATCTTTGGGAGGCAGGTCTCCCTATACAGCTCAGGCTGGCCTTCCACTCCATTTGTGGCCTCAAACTTGCAGAGATCCTCTTGCCTCAGCCTCCCAAGTGCTGGGAGGACAGGCATGCAATTACCATGCCTAGCCTTCTTTACAGTTCAGAGTAAAGGAGAGCTGGGAGTCATGCTGGGAATCCTCGGGAGGCTGAGGCAGGAGGATTGTCCTGAGTCCCAGGCCAGTCCCAGGGAGTTCAAGGCCAAATTGAACTACACAGTGAGACTCTGTCTTAAATGACACAAAACAAACTGAAAAAAAATTTAGAACAAAGGAAATGTTTCTTAATATCCTAGAGTCCAAACTTCCTGCTGGCCACCATCCCTCCTGCCCTCCTGTGTCAGGTCTGTGGGAGGAAAACGGGCAAACTCAGGGAATTACTGGATAGTAAGTGATGGTTAAAATAATATTCTAGGGCTGGGGATTTAGCTCTGTGGCTTAAGCACCTGCCTGGCAAGCACGAGGTCGTGAGTTTGATCCCCGGTACCAAAACAAAACAAAACAAAATAATATTCTAGCCAGGTGCGGTGGTAGACATCTGTGATCCCAGTTACTGAGGAGGCTGAGGCAGGAGGATCTCAAACTTGAGCCCAGCCTGGGCTACAGAGTGAAACCCTGCCTTAATAAATAAATAGGGCGGAGGTGTGGCTGGGTGCTAGGGTGCTTGCCTACCATGCAAGAGGCTCTGGGTCCTGTACTTAGCAAAAGAGAGAAAGAGAGAAATATATGCTTTGCAATGTATTGCTGCTTATGAGTTACATAAACTCTATGCCCTTTTCTTTTCCTTTTTCTTTTTTTCTTTTTCTTATCTTTTTGAGACAGGGTCTCGTTATGCAGTTCAGGCTGGCCTTGAGCTCACTCTGTAGCCCAGGCTGGTCTCAAACTCGCAACAATCCTCCTGCCTCAGCCTCCCGAGTGCTGGGATTACCGGCCTGAGCCACCATGCTGGGTGTGGCGACATTAATGTGATAGTTTGCAAGAAGGTTGTTCCAGAGAGTCAGGGGAAGTGGAATGTTGCTTGGAGCCCTGATAAAAAGCGACAGTGTAGCAAAGTAGGGTAACACACACACACACACACACACATCCCAGCACTCAGGAGGCTGAGGCAGGAGTATCGCTGTGAGTTCAAGGCCAGCCTGGGCTACACAGTGAGATCCCTGGACCACTGTCCTGTCCAACAACAGGCTCCACCTCGGCAGGGTCCAGGACAATCCTAGAACCTCAGACCACAGTGCTGTCCAAGAGGAAGCTGAGAAAAGTCAGCCTCAGAGCCTCCGTTATGCCAAACAGCACAGTGAACAAAACACACCACCTTCCTCACCTCCTGTCCCTCCCTCTGTCCCTGTCCCTCCCTCTGTCTCTGTCCCTGTCTCTGTCTCTGTCTCCCTCTCTCTGAGCCCCATGAGAGAATTCAGCCACACTGGGAGAAAGGGGACAAAGACCCCAGGTAGGAAATTAAACAGGCAGCACAGCAGGCAGCAGAAGTGCCAGCGGCCAAAATACCTAGGGAAAAAACAGCTCAAGGTCACTGATAATCACACCCAGGTTAAAATGACCACCTAGCTCATGGGGCTTTAAAATCAGCCACGAAAGGAGACAAAGAAAGTCTCAGCTGGTGCGGGCAGGCATGGGCAAGGCCTGTACTCCTCAGGCCACCGGGGAAATCAGGTGATGGGCGTCCAAGCCTGGCCTGGAGCATGATGTGAGCTCTGGACACACACACGGTGGCCCCACTGCCAAGACCGTAAGGGTCAGAAAGGGAAGCAGCTGAGGGGTCCCCCCAGGACCCCACCCTGGCACCCCAAGGGAGGAGGATGCTGCTGCCTGCAGAAATCTGACTCAGGGTATGGTGACTCATGCCTGTCATCCCAGCACTCGGGAGGCTGAGGCAGGAAGATCATTGGGAGTTCGAGACCAGCCTGGGCTACAGAGTGAGCTCCAGGCCTGAACTGCATAGTGAGACCCTGTCTCAAAAACACAAGAAAAAAAAGAAAGGAAGAAAGAAAGAGAGAAAGAGAGAAAGAGAGA
>PVLA01018303.1:0-14905 GCA_004027455.1 Hydrochoerus hydrochaeris | reverse complement strand
TGCCAGCTTTCAATGGAGTTTTTAATTTCCTGATAGTCTCTTTGAATCTGCTTCATGTATTCTATATTTTCTTTATATTCTTTATCGAATGTTTCTCTCCTTTTTTTGTGTTCCTCCCTTCTTCTGTCTGTATCATCCTGAGAGATGCTTCCTGAGAGCATTTCTTTTATTACTCTACTCATATCCTGCTTTACCTGATTTAATATTTCAGTTTTGAGCTTGTCTACAAGGTCCTGAAGATATCTCTTAATGTCCATTGAAGCCATGTCCGATGTTGTGTGTTTACTGCCCTCAGTCTCCCTTGTTTTTCCTTCTCCTGGTTCAGTGTTCTCAGGGTTCTGGGCTGAGGTCCTCCTCCTGCCTCTCTCTCCTGTCATGGCCTTGGCTTCCTCCACACAGGTTACAGTGTAGGTCCCAGCCCCCTTCCCTGTTGGCCATGGTTCCTCTGAAGCACACTGGCAAGGGAACTCTGCCCTCTCCTGCCTGCCCCTCCCCACCATGTCAACCAAACTTTTGGGACCTTTCACCCAGTGCATGCTAGGTGCAGGGAATCAATTTGGGATGGCTCATTGGGTCCCAGCCAGGGGCACAGCCCAGTCCAAGCAAATTCCATGAATCTGCTCTGGGGAGGGAGCAACCAACTAAAGTCACTGTCACCCCCAGTTCAGGTTCCTCATGCCCGATTCCAACATGTCGCCCATTTGGTCATGCCCTTCCCATGTGGGGGGGTCTCATTCCCAGCACTGACTGTGGATTAATGAAGGTCCCTTCGCTGGCTCTGCTCTCCATTGGGCTCACCAACCCCCAGCTTCAGCACTGCTGTGTGTCCTGTGAGTGGTGGCAGGAATGAGTTTGGGCAGCTCTGCTGGCCGGCGTGGATTCAAGCTGGTGCACACTTGCTGGGTCACCATGAAAATGCTGTGTCCTGTAATTTTCAGCTGTTTCAGTTGTAATCCTGAAGTATTTGATGAGCTTTTTTATGTTTTAATTTCTTCCTGTGTCAAGAGGATCCACCTCCCTCTGTCTGGGTCTCTCCAGGGTGTTTTATTCTGGCATATGAGTTGTTTCTCCTGGGAGGCTCTGTATTTTGTTGCTCACTGATTGGCCATCTTTGTTTACTCTCTCTAATATTCTGTTCTTATGTTAGATTTCTGTGATAGTGATTATTATATATCTGGGTGTACTTTTATTTTGATGATGGCTATTTGGAGTTCTACATACTTCACTTATCTGTATCTCAGTTTCCATTCTCATGTTTGGGAAATTTTCAGCTATTACTTCTGTTAATTGCCTGTTGATATCATTTGTGTTGTCCCCTTCTTTTTCATTTATGCCCATTAATCTTATGTTGTTTTTCTTTGTATCATCTTGCAACTGTTGAATTGTTATTTCCTGAATCCTTGTTATTTTTAAAAAATCTTTTCTGTCCTTTTCACTAGCTACAATCTTGTCTTCAAGGTCTGAAAGTCAATCTTCACTTTTGTTGAGGTGGCTTTGCCAACTTTTGATGGAATTTTTGATTTCCTATATATCTCTTTAAATCTGTTTCATGCATTCTGTTTGCTTCTTATATTGTTCATTCAGGTTTCCATCTTTTTGTATGGTTCTTCTAATTTTTTAACTATGTCTTCTTTAGGTGTGTTCAATATTTCCTTCATTATGTTTATCATTTCTTCTTTTACCTGGGAGACTATTTCTGATCTGAGTTCTTTCATGGCTTCCCAGAGTTGTTTCTTTGCTTCATTCACTACCATTTCAGGAGTTTCAGGTGTATGGCTTACATTTTCTTCCATGTCCATGTCTCCTAGGCTTTCTTGGGATAGGATGAAGGTTGGAGATTGTGTTTTGCTCTTTCATTTTGTCATTGTCCTATATTCCCTTAAGGAAGCCAAAGCCAAGGTCTCAGTTGTTTCCTGGGTTGAGAATATCTATCCCTATTGCGGAGAGTTTCCCTAGTTGAGTGGAGGTCCTTAGACAGACCTTTCCAGAAGGATCCCAGCCACTTGGGCTCACTGTGTAGGGTGTTACCAGTCTTGAAGTGATGCACCAAGCCTTCCCCATGGGATGGAAATCACTGAGTGCACTTTTGGCTAGTGAGGCAGAGTGCAGGTGGTCACAGGGCACTCAGGGGCCACTAGGTAGGCCCAAAGAGATCCAGAGGGACCTTCTGGTGCATCCTTCAGTGATGTGGGACACTGGGCGGGGCCTTACCAGTCTCAGAGTGATGCACCAAAGCCTCCCTGTGGGCTGGAAATCGCTGTGCACACTTTCAGCTCGCAAGGCAGAACACAGGTAGTTGCAGGCCGCTCAGGGATCCCCAAGTTTGGTCTTTCCCAGCAGGCTTCCTATCTGACTTGTGGTCTCCTGAGCTCTGATCAGAATCTCCTCTACAGAAAAATCCAAGTTGTTCCAGCTCTGTGCATTCAAGCAACAGCTCTGAACCTTTCCAAACTCTTCCCACAAGCCATTTCCAAAACCTTTTGAACCACAGGGCCAGGTATAGTCACAGTACTGGCCTCACTCCTGGTCCCAAATTCTGTCTCAGTTACTTTTATTTCATTGCTGAGACAAAATACCTGATACCCAAAATTAGGGAAGGAAAGGTTTATTTCTTACAGTTCTTAGAGGTTTCATTCCATACTCAGTTGGCTCCAAAGCAAAGACATAGCTGAAGGGCAGCAGTTTATGGCGGCTCTAAACAGCAAATATGAACAGCAAAAAATAAAAAAAAAATTTAAAATGCCCTCTTCCCAACTTTACACTGCATGCTGGCTCCACCACTGGGTGGGTGCAGAATTCATACCACTGATTCAAGCATTAGATAACTAACCAATCATTGATTGCATGAGGCTTGGAGGGTGGGGGATCCTGAACATAAACCATAAGAAGCACCATCCAAAACTTTGCAAAGATTCACAAAGAATACCAAATAGTGATAGGAAACCCAACTAACCCACTCTTGCGTTTGTTTACTGTCTCTGATTAGAGCAGTTCCAAAGGATGTTGCAAGTCAAGACTTCAAATGTTTTTCTCAAGCAGGAATATAAATCCTAAAAGGAGCCACCTAGTCACAAATTCCAGGTCTGGTTCCTGTGGGAAATATGATATCATGCAATGTTTCCATCCTAGATTAACTAAATATAATAAGTATCAGAAAGAGAAGATAATCTCTATAATGAGGCTAATGAGACATTGAAGGAAAAGAGACTGAAAGAGAGCAGTTAAGATGCTTTGCAACAGCTTAGATAAGAGGACTGTCTTCATTAGAAAGAGGCAATGGGAATGGTGGGAAACACAAGCCACAGCATTCACGTTAGATAAAAATTAAGGTACTAAACAGAGAGACAGTAGAGTGGAGTGGGTTACCCAAGTAAAGAATACTGACTGGTAGGAAAATAAGTGAATTAACTGGTGAAGTAAGAAATTTGGACACCTTCAGTTATGGCAGGAAATACAAGTAGAGTACAGAATTTTTTGTAGGAAAATAGTACAACACATTTGATGTTTAGCATGTTATATTTGAGTTTTCAAGTGATCCATGTGGAACTTTCCAGGAGGAAGAATAAATCTGGGTCAGAAGCTTAGAATAACATTGGAACTGGTCATATACATTTGGCAACATATGGTGCATGCCAGCCTTTCCACTTTGATTTTTATTTTCAATAAAAAAGTCAAATAGAATGTGTATTTATTTCATTCTGTGATCATCTGTCCTTAAATCCAAGATTATCTCTTTTTGTTTTCTTAAATTCTAAAGCTACATTGCTATGAGGGAAAATCCAATCCCAAAAGACTACACAATAAATTATTTGGTTCAATGATACTTTCTAAAAGATTATAAAATACAATTTTTGAAATGGGAAGCAGTTTAATTGATCATTACCAGAGGTTGAACAGGGAGCCCTAGAAGGAAAGGAGTGTGGTTTACAAAAAGGCAACATGAGGTAGTTTTGTGGTGACCTTGAGGTTGTGTACCTTGGCAATGGTGGTGATTTCATGAACATTCACATGTGATAAAATTTTGTATAATTAAAAACACACATTAGTTCAAGAAAATTGGGAAAAGTGGAGCTAAGTAAGATTAAAAGATGTGTCAATGTGGATATCCTGGTTGTGATATTATACTGTACCATAGTTTAAAGATTTTGCCATTGGCAGAAACAACATGAAACATTGACAGGATCATTGTATTGTTTTTTACAATTGCAATTGAATCTATAATTACCTCAAAATAAAAACCATAATTTTAAAAAACGTTGAGGCCAGATTAGTTGAAAGTGAAGAATACTATTTTTTCCCATGTGTTTTCTTATCTTTCCACAACTTCCTTCTTGATCTAGGAAATGTTTATGGCAGACTTGTGAAGACAGTAGTATTTGAGGAAATAAGGAGATTCTCCCAAATTTAACAATAAATTCCTGCCCTCTTTGCGATAGAGTAAGGTAAGGGAAGTTGAGAACAAAGAAATGAAAAGAAAATAAGAAAAAAAGATTAAACAAAAAAATGAAACATTAGAATTAAACCAAACCTTTGCACAAATGGCTTTAGTAGATGTCTAGAGAGTGTTTCACCCCACAACATCAGAATACACATTCTTTTCAGATGCACATGGGAAGTTCTTCAAAATAGGCTGCATACTGGTTCATAGAACATGTTTAAGTAAACTTGAAGGAACTGAAATTATCCCATGCATGCAAAAGACCATATTAATAGAACCAAGCACCAAAACCATATGTTCATCTCAATAGATGTAGAAAAAACATTTGACAAAGTTCAACACTCTTTCGTGATAAAAAAAAATCCTACAGAAAATTGCAATAGACAGGCTTTATCTCAATCTGATAACAACCATCTATGACAAACCAACAGCCAACATTATACTAAATGGACAAAAACTGAAAGCTTTTATTCTAAAATCCAGAGCAAGACAAGGATGTCCACTTTCACCACTCCTGCTCAATATAGTTTTGAAAACATTAGCTGGAACAATTATACAAGGGAAAGAAATAAAAGGAATAAGGATAGGAAAGGAAGACATTAAATTATCATTACTTGTGGATAACATGATACTGTACATAGAAGACCCCAAACTCCACCAAAACACTTCTGGGCTTAATAACCAGATTCAGTTACAAAGTCAATACCCAAAAATCAATAGCATTCATGAGCACAAATAACAAACTAAGTGAAAGGGAAATTAGATAAACAATGACTTTCACAATAGCATTGAAAACAATGATTTAGGGAATCAATCTTAAAAAGTAGGTAAAAAATCTCTACATGGAAAACTACAGTACTCTGAAAAAAGAGGTTGAAGAAGATACCAGAACCAGACAATTGGGACAGAGACGAACGATGCTGCAGCAACAGTACTTGTGGTTTGAATCCTAATTGTGTCCCTAAATTCCATGTGCTAGGCTTGGCCACCAGCCTGTGAGATTACTGGGAGACAGCAAAACCTTCAGAATGTGAAGCCTAGTGGGGGGAAGTTTGGTCAAGGAGAAACGCTCTCGTCATGAGATTTGAAACCTCAGCCCCTCCCGCTTTCTGTTTGCTTCCTGGCCGAGAGATGAGCAGATTCCCTACCACACGCTCTCATCATAATGTGCTGCCTTGCTACGGCCCCAAAACAACTGACATTTCATGGCCAATTAACCCAGAGGCTGCAACTTCTGAGACTATAAGCCAAAATAAGCCTTTCCTCCTTTTGGTTGATTTTCTCGGGAATTTTTATCACAGCAACAGAAAGCTATCACAATCCTTATTAGTATGACATTTCTTGAGGAACCAGGGATTAAAGGACATCAGAGCTGAGATCCACAGCCAACTTTCTCTGAGGTGAGCACAGCCCATTTCTGTCCTATAGTAATTACCATAAGGCTATCTCTTGGTCAGCAACCAGATTCTTGTCCAGTGACTACCAAGCAGTGCTTACGCATGACTGGATGTTTTCTTGAGCTTGCCAGAATCGTCCCTAACATGTTCCAGCACATCAGTAAACCCAAATAAAGGCAGAAGGAATCTGAAAATCTAGTGCATGATACCCTTCTACATATATTTAGGGAAAAACGCTAAACTGTGCCTCCTGAAATCTTCCTTCATCAAACAGGGTTTCCCCAGATACAGCTCACATGCTTCATGACACCTGCTGGTGGACTATATTTTCCCCTGATTTTGTTTTTATTTGATTCCCTCAACATGAATCTACAAGTCTGATTATTCTGGGAACGACCTCATCTTTTTTTTCTTATTATGAAATCTAAGATGTCGTCTATTCTGCATCACCAGCAAGTTCTTCCTTATGGGTAAGAACTCCAAAGTTCCACATATTACAACTTCTATCTTTTTGGAGAACAAAGTCTCATCAAGGCAATTGAAGACTTTATCAAAGCCCTGCTTTTAGCAGAATAAGTTTCTAGCAGATGTCTGACAGGATCAGATTTCATATTACCACCAGGCATAGCCTCACACCTGTTTCATAGCTGGTGTGTGTGAGGAATTCATCCTTCCTCTCCTCTAACTGTCTGGTCATCCACAGGGTGACAGCACATCTGCTTCCTTTTCAGTGTACCCTCAATCAGATGTTCTCAATTGTGTTTCCAAAATCAGGCTTATCAACTTTCTTCTGTGGGAAGTTTCTGAAGAGACAGTGTTATTCCTCAACCATTTCTAACAAGTTTATTTTTGACCATGGCTAATGTCACTTCATGTTTAAATTGAATTTCTGGTAATGCTGCTTCTGTATCTGTATCAATTTGTTGTAAAATTTTTGGTTATGTCATTATTCTGTGCAATAGTATGTAGATGCCTGTAATAAGAAATTGTCATTGTGACCTCCTACCTACTTCATCCTGAAAGTCAAAAAGGCTTTCCTCCTCTAAATTAGAAAACTGTCTTCACAGAAATAATTCTTGAAAACTCTCAGATTTTATGCAGTAGCATAGGAATACTCTTCTTCATTTCCCCATTTTTTACTTCTAAGAGAATTTCTAATAGGTATATAAGATTATTGCTAAATATATTCTCACCAGAAATTTCCCAATGAGTTAGAGTGGGATGAACTATAAAACATTAATAAAAATCACTTTGTCATTGTTCTACTTGTTCAATGGTGAATGTACAAACTTAAATTTAAAAGAACACGTGACTTGGACTGCCAAAATGTTACACACTTGCCCCCTGAGGGCGTGGGCTTCTACTTTCTTTGGTGCGTAGTTGTCATCATTTTTCTGGGAAAGAAATTGGCCTCCAGTGGAACTTTCATCTCTGAAAACAAATACACTCACTATTATGGTTTGTGTCTCTATGTCTCCCCAAAGCCTCATGCAGTCATAGAGCTTTTTTGGAAGTGGCTGTATCTAGAATGTGCAGAGAAATTTTTCCCAACATTCACTGTGGCTCTAAGCAAGTAAGTTTGACTGGGAAAATTTTATGTGGCTGAAGGAGGAATTTTTGGACAAAAATGTTTTCACTGCATTTAGCACCCTACTTTTCTTTTCACCACATTGAAATATGCTTTATAAGATAACCAACAGCATCACTGCAGAAACTCCTCACATATGGTAACCATTCAGAATGATAAACTCTTAAAATAACCTCTACTTTAGCTCCTTTATATCCTTTAAAAAGGAATCCCAATCAATATTCTAGCTTAATTATGGCTTATGCAACACATGCTTAGTGGTTTTGTTTTGATTATTTGCACATTTATTTCAAGAACTTTTAAAAAGTTTTTTGTTATACTTTGAGCCCCACAGTCATTGTTTCTTTTGACCCTGTGTTGAGCAAGAGGAATGAACTCAGGTGTGTCCAACCTGCAGCCCACAGGTACAGCAGTACTGGCATATCCAGACCATGTTGAGTGCAGAGGAATTGTTTTGAACTACATATAAAATATATAATATTGTTAATGTGGAAATAAAACTCCATTGTTTTATAATACCATAAGGTGGGTCCAACCCCAGCCAAAATTAGACATGCCTGAATGAGCACATTTTTGATATCCAACACTCACGAGTTAAAGGAGGGAAGGTTTATTCAGATCAGAGTTTCATTCTGTAATTGGTTGACTCTAAAGCAGAGAGGGGCCACACAAGCTGCCATCACTCCAGGGCAAGAACTATCTGCATTTCCTGAGCTCTGCATCATGTTGGAACTTGGGGCACTGGGAGAACAGGCAGCTTGCTCACTGCCCTGGTAAGTGGCTGGGGGCCTGCCTGTGGTGGGCTAAGAATCAGACATCAATCCCTCCCCCTGCCACCATTAGCAAGTGGGAGCTGGAGTTCTGAGTATCTCTTGGGAGTATGAATGTATGCAGTGTGGCAAGTAAGGAGGATTTCCTTCTACCATCTCTTTGAAGGCATATTTTTAACACTATTTTGCTCAGTTCTGATTAATGGTACTGCTCCATTCAATATTCTGTTTTTATAAGTTCAATATTTTCTTCCATTTTGCTCTACCTCATTGAAAGAACAGCTAATGTGAACAGAATGGGATGTGCTATTGTGCCTGTTGCTGTTGTCCTGGTGACCTGCTGTGAGGTTCTGTGCCAATTTCACTGCACTGCCTCGCATGGGTTTGTTCTGTCTTGTTCTGCTGTATTTCACTACCTTCAAAAGAAATTTAAAAAGTAGATAACAAAGTAACAAAATACCTCCAAAAAACTCCCAACTCCATCAAAGCTGATCCATGGGGCATGGATGAGGAGAAACTCAAAAACAAAGCAACAGAATAAAATAAGGTGATTAAAAAGTAAATAACAACAAAGCAAGTCAGTAAGGTACTGAGCAACCTGAAACAGGATATAACTAAACAGATAATGGACTTAAAAAGTAAAAGGAGGAGAAGAAAGTGCTCTAAAGGATATAACTGCATTTATGTTTAAGTGTGTAGGATCGATAAGCATGTTGCTAAGTTTTTATTGGATCATTGAACAGAACTGTCTGCAGCCTCACTGTTTGAATGTTCACTTTGTATGCTTTAATTTTGTAACTTGAACAACTATGTTAAAGAAGACAATATGTAATTTATCAACTAGTGATTTCTTACTGTTTATTTTTTTCTGAAATTCTGTATTGTTTCTGCCCCTTTTTCTGTTTTGCTTTTTTTTTCTCTTTAAATAAAATTTAAAAAAATAAAAATAAAGCAGGGTGGCATGGCAGAGGGGCAACCTTTTATGGTGGTAGAAAATACTAAAGCAAACAAGGCAGAGACAAGCCTCTTTTTGTCCCTTATATTGTGCTCAGTCTACTGGGATTAGGGCAGTGCTAATCCTGGACTAATCTAGCAATCACCCAACCTTAAACCCAGCACTGCACTACAAATCAATCACTCTAGATTCATCCACCTCTGAAAAAGCTTTATGACTGCATGAAGTTTTGGGGACACATCTACACACAAATCATAACAGTAAGTCTATTTGTTTCTAGAGAGGAAAGTTCCCCTGCAGGCCAATTTTTTCTCCAGAAAAGTGATGACAAGTATATAATAGTGAAGGCAGCAGCTCAAGTACTCAGGTAGCAAATGTGCAACACCTTGGCAGTCCAACTCACCTGTTCTTAAGGAGCACCTGGTCAAAGCACTGGCAGGGGAGAACAACAGAAAATAAGGATGCCCTGAGAACAGAATAATCTAAACATAATATTAATCATGATGAATGAAAGAATGAATGAATGTCAGGAAAAAACATCAAAATAGTGCAGGGGAGAGTAAAGGATGTTACCAAACAATACAGAAAAATTGCAAGAGATAAAAGACAAAAAGAGAAGAAAATAAAGATAAAAGTGAAATATAGTAACAGCAAAAAAGCCATACTAACTGTTATGAATTAAAAACTGGAGAACAACTTAACATCAGCTGGATTAAATCAGCAGGGTGCTGAGTGTAGATGTTCTACCTGAGGAAAGTTTCCAGCATAAATAAAGACATGGAGAAGACGAGTGAGGCATTGTGGGTTTCTCTAAATGCTGTTTGAGCCATTGGTTCTCCTGGAGGAGCTCATCATGACTACCTTCCCCAGTGTGAGTTCAACCATTGTCATCAGAGGAGCTCGGGACCTTGTTGGTGAGAGTGGCTGTGGTTCACTTTGGGGGAGCATCACTTCCTGGCCCTGGAGATGATGAAGATGTGTGTCATTTCATCCCCAGGAGAAACTCCTCATGCTGGCTTCCTAGCATGTACTCGACTGTTCTTATCATCAGAGGAGCTCGGGACCTCCATGTAGCTGAGGATGGCTGAGGTACTTTTCAGGGTAGCCCTGGTCCTTTTTTTAAGTGTGACTTCTCAGCTCCAATGTAGAACCCTCAACCTACCAGCACAGCTCCTTCACCCCGCTGGCATAGACTTTCTAGCTTCCACCACTGACCTTTGGGCCTTCCCAGCCCAAAGACTGGTGTGAGTCCTTCTAGACCTGCAGTTGGACTCATGGGAAGCATTGTCATGGGCTCTAGATTTTCATCTGGACTCATGCAGGACATTGCTATGGGATTCAAGCCCTTGGCTAAATATTCTGTGTCTTTAGTGTTGTGGACACATTTCCTGCACTTTCTTTTGATTAACTCTGGGTGATCATCATAAAATAATATTATAAATTCTGTGTCCTGATTCTAATTGTTCTCCTCATAATCCCTGACTACAACAGTGACCAAAGTATAAAAGGATAGCACTCAGGTCAGCTTGCTGGGCCCTGAATGGCTCAAGATAGTAGGAAATAGAGAAAATCAAGACATCTTGTTGCAGTTAGAGAAAGACTGTTATGTACTGATCTAAACCAAAGATGTATTGTACATACAGGAATGGCAGAGAAGAGTTCCAGTTGAGTATAAAACTATACTTATGTTTTGGGGCCACTGCTATATTAACAAAAAGAGGGATGATTAAAGAGGATAGAAAACAAGTTGGGTAAAAAAGAACATTGAGTTAGAATGACAAAAACAAACCAATGACCAAGCTCTATAACTAGAGAAAATTTTATCTATTTCTTATGTAAACCTATTCTCTTTATTTCATTATTCATATATCATTGAATTATTATAGTTGTGAAAATTGTTTTATATAATCAAAAATACTAATTGGTACTTAGTTTATACATTAGCCACAATATAAAGTCTCTGCTAAGCCAAATAAGATATTATTTATATCAATAATAAACAAAGAAATGCTTTCAGTAATCTTGGCCTGGGTAATTTATACAGCCCTTCCCTCTGAAGATACTAAAAAACTAGACAAAATAGAAAAACATCCAGTATCCAGTCTAAGAAAATAATCATTTTGCAGGTTAAAAAGTGAAGAGACTTAGATGAGTATTTAAATACCTCAAAATCTAAAGAACACAATTCAAGGCTTTGGTTTACTACATTGGAAACCTTGACAACCCTCAAACCCACTTTGGGCAAAATTTCTTAATGTAAATATTAACCAGGTAAAAAGGAACAATGAGTTTTAGGATGTTTCCTCTGATCTGGATAGCTAGGACATTTCATAATAAATGCTGGGATTAATATTTGTCTGATAGGTAAATGTGTCTGTTACCAAACCAGCCCTATTTTGTCTAAACAGAGTATGTCAGTTTCAGAGACAGACAGACAGACAGACAGACAGACAGACAGACAGAGACAGAGAGACAGGAACAGTCAAAGACAGAGAGTTCATTCTTGGGGAAACAAAAAGAGGATACAAAATCTCAAATCCACTTAACCAAAAATAGGATTTATAAGTAAAGAAACAGAGTGATTCAAGATCTAGAAAAAGGTGGCGGAGTCAACCTCCTACACATACCTATTCAGCTATGCCTCTTCATAGGTCACATGTTCAGAAAGTGGCGGCATTATCATGATCTGAGGGTGTAGTGTTTGGCTCTTTGACACTAATAGGACACACATACAGGACCAAATGAAGAGTCAGTGGTTTCAACCAAAGAAGCTCTTAAATTCTTGAAAAGTAACATAGGCAACTATTATCATCATGAGCCACATATCAGAGGAGTTATCTATAGCAAGGTTAGTGAGAAACTAGTAATATATTACTAAGTGATGTGACCTCCAAATCAGTGATTTTTAAAGCTAGCTAAAAGTAATAACTAAAAGCAAGTAAAGCCAAAGGCATATTCAGGGTTTCCCTTGGCTTCATACACAGGCATCTGACAATCAAACAAAAATCACTTAAGGAGAAGGGTAAAATAATCTTCAAATTGGTTGTACAAGTTTTAAGTTTTAAATACATTGTCTGTCATGCACAGGCAACCAGGGAAACAACAAAAACACAAAGACACAGACAAACAAAAATGTACCCACAAAGAAAAGGAAAAGTCCAAAAGAGCTTGAAATGGGGGCAATAACATCACATACTGTAAAACACCCAGGTTTTCTGTGATAAACAATGAGAGAGGCATGAAAAGAAATGAGAAGTCATAAAAAGTGACAGAGTATTTTTATCAGCAGGTGAATGTAACAGCAAATTAAATATAGCTGAAAATAAAATTAGTACATCTGAAATACATAAGAAAATAATTCACAGTTTATGTAAAGACAAAGGGATTGAAAACCACAGAAGGGATGATAAGAGACAACAAACACTTTGGAAGCTGTCTAATGAATGTTTAATTGAAGTCTGGTGGTTAGTTTTGATACCCTGCTATTCAATCAAATAATAATCTAGATGTTGCAGGAAGCTTTTTTGTATATGTGACTACACCTATAACCCGTTAACTTGAAGTGAAGAAGATAATAGTAATACGGGAGAGATCTCATCTAATCAGTTGAAAGAAATTAAAATCAAAACTAATGTTTCCTTGAGGAAGAAATAAACCTGCTTTGAGGCTGTTGCAGCAACTCTTACCTCAGAATTCCCAGCCTTCTTTAATTTAAAAGTCTGACTTATAAATTCCAGATTTGCTATCTTAAAAAAGTGACAAAAATTACACAAATAAATGGAGTGAAAGTTACCTAAGATTTTTGTATTATCTGTAGGAAAAGTAAATGTTTTAACATTGCACTCTGATTAGTCAAGAAAGTGTCCTCTTTTTGGTGTGGTTTGGTTGGTTGGTTGGTTGGTTGGTTGGTTGGTTGGTTGAGACAGAGTGCAGGTGGGCCTTGTTCCTCCTCCCAAATGCTAGGATTACAGGCTTGCATCACCATGCCCACCTGAGAAAGTGTTTTAATTTCTAGAAATCATTGCCAAAAGAATATTTTTAAAGCACAGATTTTCAAATTAATAATTAAAGGTAAAGAATTGAATGGTTAGCAATAAACAATTTTTTAAAATTCAGAAATGAAAATCAAAGAAAAGGCAGGATAAATGAGAAGCAAAGCTCGAATATATAAACAAGTACAATAAATGTAACTGGATTAAAAGGACTCAATTAAAAGATAAAGCCCATTAGCCAAATTAAGAAAAAAATAAGATGTTCATTGTTTAACATTTTAAACAAGAGATTATTTAAGATGCTTATTGTTTAAAAGTGATCTAAAGCAGGGGATATAGAAGGGTTTAAAGTAAATGATTTAGCAAGATATACCACACAAACATTAATCACAAGAAAATTATAAATACTATGTAAAATGCACCCTGATAAAATATTCAATTCACCAGAAAATATAACAATTCTAAAAAATATTCACCTAATAATTCTGAAACAAAATATGAAGAAATGTACAAAAACTAATTCAGAATTATAATAGAAAATTTTCATATACCTCTCTTACTATTTGAAAGCAGTAAGAAACAAAAATCAGTAAGGACACAGCATATTTGAAGAATATAATTAGCAAATTTTAACCAGTAAGCATGTAGAACAACCAAATTTTAAAACTACAGGACATAGTTTTGTTTCAAAAATGTGTAAAATGGTTTTAGATATACAGGTTGAGTATCCGTAATCCCAAAATTCAAACATTAAAGTACTCCAAAATGTAAAATTTTTGAGGACGAACATGACATCACAAGTGGAAAATTATACCCTATAAAACTTCATTTTGTGACCAAAACAACTTAAAAGATAGCATAAAGTTACTTCAGGTTATGTGTACAAACTGCACATGAATCATAAATGAACTGCATGTTTAAACTTAGTCTCATTATACATGTATAAATATTTCAAAATCTAAAAAATTCCTAAATTCACAACTCTTGTGGTCACAAGAATTTCATATAAGGAATACTCAACCTATAACAATATTCTAAACCATAAGGGACTTTTCAACATATTTAAAGTAATTGAATTTCAAGAATGTATTCTCTCATTGTAGCATAATTATACTAGAAATTTATAAGCATAATTCTAAAAGTCTTCCAATATGATTTAATATGATAAATGTGTCTAATAAACTAATGGATCAAAGGAAAAAAACAGAAACCTAAGAGAAATGTTTGAACTAAAATTACTATATATCCAAGCTTGAAAGTTGAGGAGACAAGAAGAAAGTGTATATGCTTAAATGTATATATCAGAAAAGATGAAGGCTTGAAATTTAATGAGTGAAGCAACTAGTTCCATAAGTTAGAAAGAGAAGAGTGAATTAAACCCAACAGAAGGAAATAATAAAGGCATAACTACAAATTACTGTGACAGAAAATATACAAATGAGGGGAAAGTTCAATTTATAAATGTTCTGCGGCACCCTTTTCTGTCCATGCCGCGTCCTAGTCCATCCACACCTTGTGACAATTGCTTCTCCAGGAAAAGGACACCGCATGTGGGAATTGGGCGCAGGATCTTGAAATGTTTTGTACTGATAATTGTAATTTGTGTAGTTCACATGTGTATGTTTTTATGTAATGCTCAATATGAAGTCGAGGGTGGAGACTCCAGGGGGGTTGCTGGAGGCCCTCTAGATAACCCCTTTGTGAGGACTGGTTGTGGGGTTTTGCCTTCTGTGAATAATGTGAGAGAAATGGGAGAGCTCATGGA